>JAGFMF010011865.1:5295239-5309645 GCA_019455555.1 Galemys pyrenaicus | reverse complement strand
AACATTGCTAAAAGAAATAGAAGAAGATACAAAGAAATGGAAAAATATCCCTTGCTCATGGATTGGAAGAATTAACGTCATCAAAATGGCCGTCCTACCGAAAGCAATCTACAGATTCAACGCTATTCCAATAAAAATTGCAATGTCATTCTTCAAAGAAATAGAAAAAATATTGATGAAATTCATATGGAGACTTTATTATTTTTACATGTGGATAACCCAGTTGTCTCAGTATCATTTGTTGAAAAACATATTTTCCTATTGAATTATCTTTTCACTGTTTTAAAAATCAATTGACTCTAAATATGGTAGTTTATTTCTGAACTCTCAATTCTATTCCATTGGTCTTTATGCCACTGTTTGATTACTGTAATCCTGTGGTGAGTTTTGAAATATGGGACAGTGAATTCTTCCACTTTGTTCTTTTCCAAGATTGTTTTAGATACTCTGGTCTCTTGAATTTCCAAATATATTTTAGCTTCATCTTATCAATATTCAAAGGTCAGCCAGTATTTGATAAGGATTTTATTGGTTAATCAATTTGGGAATTATTGACTTCTTAATATTATGGTTTCTCTTTTGAGTTTCTGATTCTGCCTGGTTCCCTCATTGATTATGAGTTAAATACAATCTTTAAGATATTTTTTGATCTATCAAATCCTGATTTTACCCTGTTTCAAAAATTATATTTTAACACCTTTAACTTAGTAGAGCAAGCGTTTCCCCAGTTTCATACTTGTGGAAACGCCCCACAAGTTATAGGACTTGCTTATAGGCTGAACAGCAACTTAACTGCAGACCTCTGACTGAAACTTAAGTTTTCTGATTCCCAAAGATGTTCTCATCATATGACACTTTTTCTCTTCCTTTGTTTCTTAAAAATTTTTGGTGGCAGGCACAGTGCAGTAATATACATTTGAAGAACTTATATCCCTAAGTTACACAGAATACTATAAACCAATCTTACCTCAGTAATAAATGATACAATTTAAAATTTTATTTTATTTTTTTAAGATTTATTTATTTATACATATAAGAGCTGGGGTACAGGCCAGAGTTCAGGGTGGTGAGAGGATTCACCTGAGACAGAGCGGGAAGCAGAACAGGCAGACTGACTGAAACACACTGCTGAGGGGAGCAGCGGGCGAGGCAGGAGAGAGGTCTGCTGCGCCATGTGGGTCCCCTCCCTGGCCAGCAGCAGGGATTGAACTTGTGCTGCAGTGGCTGCAATTTGCTTCCTAGTATGTTGCTTAACCCAGTGCGCCACCAGGGAGACCCCAATTTAAAATTTTAAATGACATAAATGATGCTGCAATAATTCTGTTAGGTTTCTGCTTGGAATATCATTTCTCTCCTCCCTTTCCCCCTTATCCAAACTCTGTAAACAGTGGGAAATTTTCATTGTGCCAACCTGACATTCTTATGTTTTCAGCTATGTATTTGCTAAAGCAGAATTTACCAGGTTTGAAATATGTATGTAGTACTTGTTACCTGGATGAAAAGATATTTGGAGAATCTAAAATATAATACAACAGATTTAACAGGACATAATGTTGAAACGCACAGTTCACAACACAGGAAACCTTAAAGGAATGTAACCTGAAACAATTTTATGTGGTGGAGAATAATCTGTGTGCATTGGTATAGCTGTGAGTTTTATATGGGAGGAAGTGAGAAAATGGAAGAATGCAGAATTGCCTTCAAAACACAAGCAGACAGCCATTTGCTCTGCCTATTATATGAAGAAGATAAGTCTGTCCAGAACCATTTTCAAAAACATCCTCTTTAGAAAACAAACCTATTTTACCCTTCAGTTTTGCCTGTTCAAGCAAAATATTTCATTCTCTAACGTTTACTTCCATATGGGATGTATAAGATTTAAGTCCCAAGTAACTGTGGCTGTCCAAAATTGAAACTCAATACTCACTTATTCTGAAAATTAGGCTAAAAAATATGCACATGTCAAAAAAATAAAATTCAACATAAGAGAGCAGTCCTCCAGTTTCAACTCACATTAATATACACGTTTGTATTTTTAATCTATTCTAAAGGGTTTTCAATAATGCAAGACTATTATTCTTGTTTCCTCATGTAGCTATCTAATGTAAGCCATTACTTCTTGAAGTATACATGTAATCCAATCCAAATCAAAACCAAGAGAGGCTTTTGATATAGAGAAATTAAAAACATAAGGGTCTAGTTAGGTCTTTCTGATCGTTGAGATATGCTTTAACTTAAGCCAATGAGTAAAAGCTGGACAGGTTTAAGATTTTTTAAAAACTCTGGCTTGTTTCACATCTTTGCTTGCATTAGCCAAATTAGCATTTGGTGAATATGTGAAATGACTTTTGCTTGATTAGTCAGCATGGTATGGGGGGGAGCACTGACCTAGGAGTCAAGGTCTGGATTCCAGTTCTAACTCCTCCATGGATTAGTTCTGAGACCTTAAGCAAACTCCTTTACTTCATTGAATTGATCAGATAATCACATCCACCAGGCAATCTCACACAGCGGTTGAGACAAAACAGATAATAGAAGTGAAAAGAGCCTGAAAATGTTACGTGCAAGATAGTTGTAATATATTTCGATTACTACTCAATTCATTTCTTGGAGTTTTTACCAGTAAAATGTCTACTAAAACCTGAGGACTACAAGATGCAAGATACAAGAAAAGGAGCAGACTTTGATCACAACCATAATTATTAAAACATACTTAAGTATGAAATAGAGCATACATCTTTCTACTTCAAAGCTTAGACTTATGTTTGGGGCTGCCTTTAGTTTATCTAACATCCAAACCTAAATGGAATTTAACTTTGACTTTGCCCTGTGTACTATTATGTACGGAATTCCAGCATTTGAGAAATATTACCTTTGGACTACTGCCTTCCTCTGTTCTCCCCCATTTGAAGGACTTCTTAAAAGCCTCCACCTGCCTCTGATTTCAGTGTTCACATTCTTTCACCCTCCACTCATTCTGTCAACACGTATGTTGAGCATATACGTGTTCTAAACACTTTTCTATGTACTGAGGATACATCCATGAACAAGACAGTATCTCCGCCCCCAGGTGTTTCCATGTTATTCTACAAGATTTAAGACCTGATTGTAATTATGAAGAATGTCTTCCTAACTAATTTGTAAGCACCTCAAGACTAGATACTCTCTATTCCAGTACTTACATAGGGTACCCCAAAGTGCATAGTATAATACTCTGCAAAAAACAGATGTGTTTCCTATTTAGTGATTATTGAGGACTATCACAGACACCCTTAAAGGAATCTACTATTATGAAAACTCCTAATAAATTGGAACAACTGGGAATTCTGTATGTTACAGATACTCAAAAACTAGAAAAAAAAATTACTGACATCTGGGACTCTTTCCAGCGTGGAGTCACTTGAAGGCATCAACAGGAAGCAGCTTAAGTTTGCCTATTTGAGATCTTCCAGATTTAAGTTATGGAATCATAGAACTTTAAGCATAGGAAGGAATAAAGTACAAAATATGTCTGATTTGTGGAAGGAATTTTTAGAGTAATCTAGTCTGCATAAGTAAAAACTGAGATCCCAAGTGAAACTGACCTCGTCAGGGCTCTGGCACCCAGCCCCAGAGTACTGCTTGTGGGCAGTACAGTAACAGTGCATGGTTGGCATGTTACCACCTGCCACCAACGGTCCCACTGGGGCTCAGGCTGCAGGCAGAGGCCGGCAATGATGGGGGGCAGCTGCAGTTCCTCTACTATGATACCCCTGGGCACACAACCCCTGATTCAGGGAAGCAGGGAGGAGCAAAGGCCCCGCTGGGCCAGCTCCAGCGCTGTGGCTACTTCCAGCTACAGGCAGTAGAGAGCCCCAGGCAGTCCCAGGCTAATATTCGGTGCCCAGCTCATAGGATGGACAGATCAGGTGTGAGATATAACCTGAATGGAAAATGGTTCAATCAGCCTTGTAGGTGGGAGACCCCAGAAGAGTACATATGGCAGGCAGGTGCCCACTTGGGATGCTCTCTCAGACTTGGACTCGCAGCGGCTTTTCCCGACCTCCAAAGAAGCAGCAGCCAGCGGCCAACCTCCAAAGAAAGAAGCCAAACGGCTCTGCAATGGGCAGATGCTGCTGCCCTCCAGCCTGACTTGTCTCTGACATCACCTGGAAGGGGCGCCAAAGACCCCGCCTAGTGTCTCAAAGAGCTGTTTGTTGTGGTGGGGCCAACGACTCACAAAGAGCTGTTCACACCGTGTGTCTGAAACCACCGTCTCTTGGTGCCTGGGTGACCAGCGCTGCTGATGGGCGAGTGGTGCTCTGCCCACCTCACCTTTGAGAGCTGTTAACATCTGGTCATTCAGCACTGCCTCCCATCACTGCTCGCTCCGTTGCTATCTGGTTCAATGTCCAGTGCTGTCCATCCCGACTTCAGACTTGCTGTGGACTGCTGTGGCATCATCCCAGAGGTCCTGCCTGAGAGCAACTCCCGCTGCAGAGTTGAAGCCTGACCCACTGCTTGCCCACCTGCCATGAGCTCCAGGCCATCATTGCTGGGACAGAGCCATCTTGAACAAGCAACATTTTTTTGAGACTTTTGGACACAGTGGACACTATCTAGGGTGAGCTAGCTCAGCAGCTGTAACCTTAGAGACTTCCTTTTCCCCCAAGTTCCTGTGTGTTTCCTGAACGTGAATGGTCTTGTAATTTTGTGCACAGGTGAAGAGTGCACAGTGATCTCTCCTCTATCAGGCACTGTGCTTGAGGCAGTAGCCCAGCTGTAGCCCTGCCACAGCACACTGTTTCACAGGAAGGGACAGTGATTTACCTTATTTCACCCAACTCTTTAATGTTAGAGCAGGAGGCCCTTTTGCAAGGCGCTTTTCCATTATTCCTTGCTCTATTGCAGGGGTTGGCTAATGAATTCTGTACTAGGCCATGCCTTTAGACTCCAGACTGAAACATCAAGTTCTGTCTGGGTCTATAGCCAGATGTCCATATTTCAGATTTGCCAGGAGAGAGGGTGGGGAGAGGGGAAATGGGAAGGGAGACTAGGTGGAGAGAGGGAGGGTTCAGAGGGAGGTATGAGGGAGAAAAGAGGGTATGGAGGGTGAGGGTGAGAGAGAAGAAGAGGGGCTATTGGTTTCTGTGAAGAACCCTGGCTGACACAGACCATATAATAAATACGTTGAATGTTGTGATGCCACATGGTCTCTGTTGCACATTTTTTTTTAACCAATGTAAATTTCACATTTTTTTATTTATGCATATAAGAGCTGGGGTGCAGGCCAGAGGTGCAGGGAGGGGTGAGAAGATTCACCAGAGAGAGAGATGGAGCAGAACAGGCAGATCTACTAAAATATACTACTGAGGGGAGCAGTGGGCAAGGCAGGAGAGGTCTGCTGCGCCATGTGGGTCCCCTCCCTGGCCAGCGTTCGAACTCTCCCTGCAGTGGCTGTGGAAGCCCCACAGTGTGGCGCTCAACCCCTTGTGCCACCAGGGAGGTCCCTCTGTTGCACATTTTAGTTCATTTCTTAAATCTATAGTTTGTTGACCCTGTTCTATTGTATTGTGAGTAGTAGAAAATCAAGTTATTTGTATTCTAAGGGGAGGTTTACAAACTCTGATCACCTTAGTTCTTTTAAATTCTGTTTCACTCTGATTATATTTCCTTTGTATCCCACTAGCTCTTGCGTTTTTTGGTGAAGATTTCCAGGGTCTGTATCTTTGTGTTTATGCTGTATCTGTTGCATACACAAACCGAGGCACCCCACACCATTCTGTTCTGCTTCAGACTTAGGACTTGACAAGAGCAAGGGCAGTATGGAACAGATGCTGTCATCCTTGAAAGCTACATTCAGCTGGGGGTAAGGGGGATGGGAGTATATTGATTTAAATAGTTGTGGTTTTTTTTTTTTTTTTTTGCTTTACAAGAAAGGAGGGAAAGNAGCTGGGGGTAAGGGGGATGGGAGTATATTGATTTAAATAGTTGTGGTTTTTTTTTTTTTTTTTTGCTTTACAAGAAAGGAGGTAAAGAGATTGCACCATCCGACCTCAAGGTCTCAGCAAGGTCCCTGTGGAGTAGCCAAACTCCACACCACAAAGTGAACTGAGCCAGAGTAAAAGGATGACTAAGCCAAGTGGGGGAGGCTGGGAATTTTTAGCCTGCTCCATAACAGTTATTCTCTCTGGAGTATCAGAAGAAAATGTAAAAGGAAAGTTGGCTATAGAATATAATCCCTGTGTGGGAGCTACCCTTTAAATGCTCACTTATTTTCACATCAGTTCACCCCTAATTCTTGCCACCACCAACTTCCAAGTGGGTGCTTATTGGTAAACCCATAACCAACAAACTCTTCAGCAGCCAACATAATAGCAGAGGCACATTCAGAACCCCATTCCAGACAGGAAGACTATGGTTGGGGCTGAGATAGCAGAATATATATTAACTATCATTACAAAAGACTGAAGACAAGCCCCAATATGTTTCCTCTGGATTAACTATAGTAGTCTATCTTATTGCTAATCAACTTCCCCACCCCTTTCACTCGGCTGCCTTCTGCAGGGCCACAGGCCAAATGACAGAGCAGTTGTAGCCTGGAAATGAATGCTATTCATCAATCCCAGAAGCCTCTCTTTAAAGACCCTAAAGAAGAAGATCCCTGTACTCCACCGTCAGTCCACCAAGCCAGAGAAACTGCTGTCCATAGCACTGAATGATGCTTTTCACAGTGGCAAAAACGATGAACTAAAGTAGGGAAAGGATCATACTTGGTACTTCTTAATCATTAGTTGACAGGTCTGACAGGCTACCGCTCTCTTGGACTAAAGCCTCATGCATTCTTATTTACTGCTCAGCCCACAGGAGCTCACTGCACCACCCCAGGAAGCAGATAGGCCAGTACAGCCAGGGCTGGTTATCCACTGGGGACAGTAGCATGCGCACAGTGGCAAGGGCCTATGACACTTTAGTAGGCCCATTAAAATGATCTAATATCTCCTAAAACCAGAAAAAAATCTTTTAGTTTGAAGAATGCATTTAAGTATACAACATTAGTATATTCATCCTACCAACACAATGCTAATTATTATCATGTTTTAGTGGAGGAAGTGGCCCACTAATGCAAAAGTGCTTCGGGCCCACAAAAGTCATAATGTATCCAGAAGTATGCAATGTCCATGAAAATCCAAAACCTAAAGGACAGGGAGAGCCTACCAGAGAACTCCCATTTCTTTTAACCAGAGGAGTCCCCAGGAAAGTGCAAACATTCATTCCCAGCAGGCGACAAGCCAAACATGTGAAACTCCAAGCAAGGCAAGACTCCATCCTCTTTGCAAATAGCAAGAGGAAGTTCACCTATCAACTGCCATATTAAATAAACTGTGGAGGCAAAGACTGCCAGAGGGAAGCTTTTTATCAAGGGTATAATGTCTCTGGTGAGTAAGACCAGAAATGTCCTGACATATAAATATTTATATACGACTTCATCAGATGAGACAGCCAATACTTAAAAGAAACAGGGGCACAGGCGTGCATATGTAGACACAAAGAGACATCAGGAGGTACTGGTTTCTGGCCCAAAATCTGTTTTAAGGGATATTATCATGCTGGGCATGCCATTCAGACTCCTACGATCAGCCAGATTGTTGCCAGCTGGGAAAGCATGGACTTGGTGCAATAGAAAGTGTACTGTCTACTACTCAGGGCAGTTAAGTCAAATTAGTGAATCTGTCTCTTACTCCTCCACTGAGGCTCTGCAACATGGAACCATGGAAGGAGTACTGTTTATGTGGGGCTAAATCTACCGCCAAGGTTCTGAACTTGGCAGTGAAATTGATGTTGGGGCCCCTTTACCACTGTGGTTAGAGAAGCCAAATTTTAAAAGCCAATAGCCAAAAAGATTCTCCTAATCTCTTACAACTTTGGAGACTCTTGAGTCATCTTCTAGAAAAATGTCCCCTTCGATCAGTTTCTCCTTTCCTCCCTAGAGTCTACATGAGAGCCAAAAGCTCTCAAGCCCTACCTTGGCCATGAATAGGTGTTACCTTTGACTGTCGACTGTCACTGCTCTATCTGCAAAGATCCTCTTGCCCGGTTTATCACTCCGATCAAAATGTAATGGTGTCTGTTTTCTTTCCATTTAATTATTCCTTTGGGCCTCAAAGGGTTTTTTTTTTCCTTTTCAAGATTCTTTAATTGAAATACACATAAATACCCGAGGCAGAGGCCAATGATTCCCAAACTGCATTTTACCATCTGGTCAGTTTTTTTTTTTTTAAGTCATATTGGATTAAACAAAATCAAGCTTTTTTTTTTGCAGGGTTTCTTGGAGTCTTTTTCCAAGAAGAAAATATACTATGCATTAAAATGTATACATACCATAAGTTATGTGAGAAGGGCATTTTAGCAAGTATGTAGAACCCAAGAACTAGCAGAGAGTAAGGCGCGAGGAAAATGAAACACTGGACAGGCAACTTGTGATAGATCTGGAGCATGGGGTGCTGCCAAGAAACATCCAATTCTGTTCCAGACTCAGTTCTGACTCCATCTGCCTCGTTGCCTCCGAGGGTCTGAGCCAGCCTCCTGCCCTCCTATCTGCTGGACAATTTTGTCTCTTGTTCCACTAATGACTATTCAATCACCTGTCTATGACTGGCTTAGTATCCTAAATCTTCATCTAAAACAGACCTTATATGCCTTATTTGACATAGCTGCACATTTCTGCCTCAAAATTATTCTTTTAGCCTTCTGGACACATCTTTATTTAGTTCTTTGTGATTCTCTCCAACAATTCCTGGGCTCCCCCTCCTCTCTGTCCCTTTAATGCAAATATCCCCTATGTCTTTTCCTGGAACAATTTCCCAAATGTAACATTGTGAGCTCATTTACTTGCCTGATTTTAACCACCATTTTGCAGATTACTCCCAAATTTGTATCTCGAGCCCAGAATGCTCTCCTGAGTTCCAGATATATATATCACTGTGTTTTGGAGCCACCCAGATACAGCAAGAACGCAAAGTTCAATATATCTAAACTCCGCTTTATGTCCCAAGTCCCTCTATCTCAGTAAATGGCCCTACCATCTACCCATATACCTCACCCCTGAATCCCTCCTCTCCCTCACCTGTGGTAGGTAATCTTGTAAGAACAAGTCCTCATATAATCTCCTCTCCTTAAGCACGGTGGGAGCCTGTAAATATGACCTATCATTCCTATGGCTGTACTACATTACAAGGCAAGGGGATTTTTTTTTCAGATATAATTAAGGTTAATGATCAGTTGACTTTGGATTAGTCAAGGTGAGATTGTCCATGTGGGAGCAATCTAAGCACAGGTGTCCTTTAAAAGAAGGCAGACTACTCTCTCAAGTGGCCAAGGGGGTATTAGAGAGATTCTAAGCATGAGAAAAATTTGATGTACGTTGTTGACTTGAAGATAGAATCATTTGAGAAGAATGTGGGTAGCCTCCAGAAACTGAAAATGGCTCCCAGCAGACAATCAACGAGGAAATAGAGACTTTAAACCTACAGGTCCAATGAACTGTGTTCTGCCAAAAATATTAATAACACTAAAGCTGGATTCATCCCAAGAGCCTCTAGCTAAAAGTCATCTGACACCTTGACTTCAGATTCAGAGAGATCTTATACAAAGCAACCAGAAAAACCTGATTTAACTCACCTACAAAAGTGTGAGATAAATATGGGTGTTGTTTTAAGATGCTGCATTGGGGGTATTTATTATATGACAATAAAGAATTAATTTAGCCCCAAATGAAACAGGTCACTAAGTGCTCCACTTCCTACCTCCCAACTATTTCTTGCACCTGTTTTCTCCTTTTTATATTCACTACCCCTGCCTGGATTTAGATCCTACCATTCTCTTTCCTTTATTAGCACACAGCCTCCTACCTGGTCTCCCTGCTGGTTTTGTCTTCCTTGAATCCAAGCAAAGAGAGTGACTTACCCTGATCACAAATCATATCATGCTGTTCCTCTGCTTAAAATCCTTCAATGGCGTCTATGCCTACTGCATAAAATCCAAGATCCTTAATATAGTTTACAAGATTGTTCCTGAATCTTGCCCTTGAATTTCTCTCAGCTCCTCTTCTTCCATGTCTTCCTTGCACTTTATCTTGTAGTAAAGAAATCCTCAACCATACCACTACAGACATTTTGCATCAGTATTTCTTTGTTGTGAGGGTGTTCTGGGAACGATATTTTAGCAGCATTTCTGGTCCTTTCCAACTACATATTAGCAGCACACCATCCCAGTCATGACAGACAAAAATGTCCCTAGATATAGCTAAAGCTCTCTGAGGGGCAAAATTGCCCTGCTTGAAGACCACTGGGATGATGATACAAAACTTCAATGGCTCCCTAAACCCAAGCAGTTTTTTCCTCAGGAGCCAATATCACAAACCTGGAGAGGGTAGAGTAGGCAGCATTAAGAATGAATGGGCCCCCCTGGTGGCACAAGTGTTTAAGCACCACACTATGAAGCAGCCGTGGCCACTGCAGCACAAGGATCCCTGGCCAGGGAGGGGACCCACATGGCACAGCAGACCTCTCCTGTCTCCCCTGCTGCTCCCCTCAGCAGTGTACTTCAGTCGATCTGCCTGTTCTGCTCCCCACTCTGTCTCTGGTGAATCCTCTCCCCCCTCCCCCCCAACCTCTGGACGGTGCCCCAGTTCTTGTATGCATAAATAAAATAAATCTTTTTTTAAAAAGAATGAAAATATTCTACCTCTAGGAAAGATCCACAGATTGGGATTCTGAAAGTCCCTCTTGGTGTGTCTTTTTAAAATTAAGGAACGCTGGTGACTAGGGTAGCGTGTGTGGCAAGTATGGATGGGTCTGAGTGGGAACTCCAAGAGTGCAGAGCATGGGGGTACTTCCAAGAAAAGTAATCCCTTTGAAATTTTCTTATCAAGCCCTCTTGGCTTTTGTTCCTACTTAACGAGGCTTAGCCAACCTACTGATGTGGGATTCAGGTAAGTTACTTACTGTTCCAGAGCATCTATATAGGAGAAGTTCCTGTGCTATTTTAGTTCACACCCACAGTTCTTAGGAGTTTTAGAAACATTCAGAGCATTTAGCTGCTAACTTTTGATGGCACCCTTAGAGATGAGGAATGAGCCACTGATGCAAAATTACACCATGGGTACGAGGAACGGGCTGTTATATCTAAGCGTCAGACTAAATCCAACTTTTTTTAAAAATATTTATTTATTTATGCATACAAGCACTGGGGCACAGGCCAGAGGGTGGTGGGGGGGAGGTGAGAGGATCCACCACAGAGAGCAGAGAGCAGAACAGGCAGATCAATGGAAGTACACTGCTGAGGGGAGCAGCGGGCACAGCAGGAGAGGTCTGCTGCACCATGTGGGACCCTCCCTGGCCGGCAGCAGGGATCGAACTCGTGCTGCAGTGGCTGAGGTTTGCCTCATAGTGCGTTGCCTAACCCACTGCGCCACCAGGGAGGCCCCTAAATCCAACTTTTAAACTCCCTGTTTTTTCTTTTCAACAAGTATTGCTAGAAAAAATGGATATCCATTTACCCAAAAGTAAAGCATCCCACAAAAACCTTGATCCTTAATGCACACCATACATATAAATTAATTCAAAGTGGATTAGATACCTAAATATAAAAGGTAAAACTTTAAATATTCTAGAAGTAAACATGGGAGAAAATTTTGGGAACCTTGGGTTAAGTAAAGAGTTCTTAGATATGATATCAACATATTATGCATAAAAGAAAACTTTATAAATTATACTTAATCAAAATAAAAGCATTTGCTCTTAAAAATAATGTGGGCTTTAAATATATGAAAATATATTCTACATGCTGGGGGAAAATATTTGAAAATCTAATATGTGACAAATGACTTACATCCAGAATACATAAAGAACTTTTATGACTCAATAAAAAAACAACACAATTTTTAAAATGAGCAAAGATCTAAAAGATAATTTTCCAAAGAAATATACAAATGTCCAGTAAGTATTCAAAAATATGTTCCATATCATCAGTCAGTGTGGAAATGCATGTCAAAACTGTGACACCATTTCAATACCCACTAAGGTGACTCTAATAAAATTATAAGCAACAACAAATGTTGGCAAAGATATAGAGAAATTGGAACCCTTATACATTGCTGGTAGGAATGTGAAAGGGTGTTGCTAATTTAGAAAAGAGTTTGTCAGTTTCTTAAAATTTTAAACATACAAATATACTATAAAACCCGGTATTTGTAGTGCTTAGGTATTTACCCAAGATAAATGATAACATATGATCACATAAAAATCTGCACATGAATGTTTATATCAGCATTATTCACAATAGGCAAAAATTGGAAATAATCTAAATATCCATTAACCAATTAATAGATAAATAAAATGTGGTACATCCATACACTAGAATATTTTTCAGTCATAAAAAGCAGCGTAGTACAATACTAACATGGTACTATATGATGAACTTTGAACCTTGAACATTATGCTAAGAAAACAAGCCAGCCATATTGAATGGCTCCATTTATACTAAATGCTTGGAATGGGAAAATCTGTAGAGACAAAGAGTAGTTAAGTGATTATCTGGAGGCAGTGATTGGGAGATTGGAGCATGACATCTAAAAAGGATATAGAGTTTCTTTTTGTAGTGATGGAAATGCTTTAAAATGAATCGTGGTTATGGATGCACAAACTTTTGTATACGCAAAAAGGAATTGAAATTTGCACTTTAAATGGGTGAATTATATAGTATAAGGAGTATATCTCAATAAATTTATTTTTAAAACTGTATTTGGAGATAAAGTTTTTCTGCCACTTTGAGAGAATGACAAAAAGAGAAAGATGAAGGACTATGACATGAGGTTATTCAAAGATTGGTAATGGAAGAGTCTACATCCCTAGATAAATTCCCACATGATAATGCTCTTCAGCTTATTCAGTACCAATGCATTTTGCTCCAATACTAGCTACTATTGGCAACGATCCTTCCCAGCACCGAAAATAGCTCCACTGTTGTGGAGACGCCTTAATAATGGCACTGTCAAATGCTTGTCACAATTTTAGCAGACTGGCTTTTATGTTGCTTTGCTTTGTGATTCCTCCACCCCCTACTCTTCATATCATCACACTGGAAAGAAAAGGAGGTCAAACCAGAATCACAAGTTTGAAAATATTCATTGGTCATGTCATCACGGATGGCAAAGAAAGATCTAAATATAAAACTGGTGCAGATACCATTTAAAGCCCATTCCCAAAAATAAGGTATCCCCCAAATTGAGTACAGCATCATATTAGAGATCCCAGGAGCATAGAGAGATAGAGGACATTGAGAAGAGTGGTGACTTGGTGAAAAAGTATTTATATAAAACCAACAATGTAAGATGAATACTGTTATCATAAAGCTAGAAGTAGTCTTAAAGGTCATGTACTTAACTGAAAGTCCTGAAGCCTGGAGAATAGATGCCATTGGCTTCACATTAAATGGTAGTGGAGAACAGAGTGAAGACTAAAACTTGGGTCTCTAGGGCCTCCCTGGTGGTGTAAGGGGTTAAGTTTCAGCACTTTGAAGCTAGCTATTGGCAGCCACTGCAGCACGAGTTGGATCCCCACCAGGGAGCTGACCCACATGACACAGCAGACCTCTCCTGTCTCTCCTGCTGCTCCCCTCAACAGTGTATTTCAGTCTATCCGCCTGTTCTGCTCCCCACTCTGTCGCTGGTGAATCCTCTCATCCCTCCCCCACACCTCTGACTTGTAATCCTAGTTCTTGTATGTATAAATAAGTAAATCTTTTTAAAAATCTAAACTTGGGTCTCTAAATCCCAGTCTAGGGCTCTTTACATATAGTCAATATTAGCTATCAACAGATGAGTCAGTATGAGAGGGTGGAATTCAAAACCACAGCTTTGATTGGAATAGTTAGGCACTACCTCTATCACTACTCAGATCAAATAAGACAAATGACTGAATAAATAACCAATCACTAGACTATATTTGTTTTTTTTCTTCCCAGGACAGTATATTTGATATAAGCCACATCCATCACAAGTTGTCTTTTAAAATGCAACATCTACTACAGTGAGGGGCAAATATCTTGAAGTGTGCACTCCATATGGCAAGGTACTTGGCAAACTTTGCCCTTTCACAAAGATCAGCCAAGGTTCCCACCTTTACTCTTCCCATTTCATGCTCAAGTCAATCCTCTCAAAGCTTATTTCCAGGAATCAAGTCTGCAGAGGTTGGGAGGTGGAAGAGAACTCTGGCAATACAAACACTACCTTTCCAATGCAAATGGCCAACAGGCATATGAAAAAATGCTCAACTTCTCTTGTCATCAGAGAAATGCACATCAAAAGCACTATGAGATACCACCTCACACCAGTGAGAATGGCACATTTCAAAAAAAGTAGCAACA
>JAGFMF010011865.1:5272574-5295048 GCA_019455555.1 Galemys pyrenaicus | reverse complement strand
CAAAAGAAAAATACCAGATGGTTCCTCCCCTAGGAGGAATATAAGGGAACCAAAGGAGGATCAAGGAAAGGAATAAGAACAACAATAATAATAATAACAGCAATAAAGAAACAAAAACCAAAAATGAAAAGACAAAGACAAACTGGGGACACCTGGTGGGGAGGGAGGAGGGAAAGGGTGAGGGAAGATGGGAGCACGAGGGACTGAGGTGATGGTGCACTGGTGATATGATGGGGAATACATGAGGATTACATTGATGTCAAATATATGTAAATTAAAAATTTATATTAAAAAAACAAACACTACCTTTCCAGCCTTGATTTTCTCAAGTAAAGGTCAATGATAAATGACCTCCCTCTAGGGGCATAATTTATGGCCACGTGGCCTTTTCTACTGAGCACCAAAATTGACTGACAGGGTCATAACATTAGGAGGAGAGAGGGGTTTTCTCTGGGGGATCTGGGAGCCAGAGAGTATAAGTAAGACCAGATGTGACTGGAGGGGGCTGAGACCAAAGGGATGAGAAAAGTAGCTACAGAGGCAAAAGAAAGACACATCTACCTTAGAAGATGTAGTCAATATTTCTGAGATTCAATCTCACCTGTATCCTGTGTTTTTCTGCAATTGCCTTTGTGCTGGCAGCGCCCAGTTACCTGGTATAGCAAGATGGAAAGGACACATCTTTCCTAGAGTACCAAGCAGTTGTTCACCCATTGTGCTCTTGTTTTCCTATTCCACCGTCTTACAGTTCAAAATATTTCTTAAAATTCCTGTTCTGGCTTCCAGGACTACAGTTAATCTTGGAATCATCAAAAATATCCTCTATGTTTTTCTGAGACCTACAATTCCTGGTGCAAGTAGTTGGTATTAGAAATATATCGACAGAAACGTGAACTAGACTCAATTGAAAATTGGCTAGTACAGCTTACACAAATACTAAAGGCCATTCTTATCCCCTAGACATGTATCTTGAGGTAATAGTAAATCTTTGATTGCAGAAATCCTGGATGTGGACAAAATTGATACTAGAGATGCCAGTAAGTGTAGCATGAAAATGGATGGTGTGAAGACCAGCTGTACCCTATGTGAGATGCCAAAAAGCGAGCAGTCTATTATTAAAGCTCTTCATCTCAATGAGAAGCACCAGGCTCTGTGTTTTATAGAAATGAATTTAAGGCTAGATCATGTGACTTTTCAACTGCTACTTTCAAGTGAACCAGAAATATGGGTTCCAGTATTTAAGTATTTATGCACTGAAGACCCTTATGCATAAAGATCAGTGTGTGACTTGATTATGGAAATTAATGGCTGGATAATTCTGTCAACACATCACACCCACTCTAGCTGCCAAGGAATCAAAAAAACAACTTCACCTGAGAGTGAAGTAATATGTATCATCATCCAACCCTTCATCATCCTTTCCTTTACCTCCTAAAAATATGGTCCATGGGAGTAGCCAGGATCCCACAAATGTCTTCTCCCTCCATGAACTGTTTCTTATTGAGGAACCCCTTTGTACTAGTGATGTTTAGTTTCCCTGACTACACAGACAACAAAGAGACAAGAGATCAGGAAACTGACCTTCTATACCAGCAAAGCATAAGCCCTAAAAGGATCGAGGTCTTCAAAAGCATATCCAAGTGTAATAAAGAGAAATAGATAAGAGCCATGTCTGCAAATTGCTACTTAATCAGTGTAAGTCAATCAGCCAAATGGTACACAATACAAGAACAGAAGCAATGATAAATCAGTGGTAATCAATGGAGCTATTCTAACAGATCATTTTTTTAAAAACAAGGTGGAAGGAAAACTACTTGATTTGGTTTACTTTGGGATCCAGTTAAAGTGATGGCCTTGATTTCATGACTTAAAAAGATGTTCCATAATAAATGACCCTTTCCAATTTAGTGCCACATTTAGCCAAATGCATGCATGGAGTCTCATCCAAACAACAAGCCATTATCATACATGTGTCTTCAGCCTGCCGGCACAGAGGAAGATCATATTCCCAAGTAGTAGAATCCCCACCAGTAATCAAAGTGACTGGCAGGTGTTAACATTAGAGCTGTCATCACTAAAATTGGGAAATGGGCTGGGCTCCAAAATTTTGAGATTGGCACCAACTTTCAGCATGCTCAGAACCTATTTTGTAATTAGTAGTTTCATCCATGCAACCCCCAATTTTGTTATTTAATACACTTGCTGTAACCACATAACAATGTTTGATTTGTGGATTATTCATGCATACCAATCTTACTATTGAGGTTAGGATAGTTAGAGCCTAATCATTCAGCATCTTCTGGAAACAGTATTTTCTAGTATGCCTTGCATATTATACATCCATATCTATAGATTATAACAATCTGCAGCATTGGACTATATACATATAGTAGTCTATAAAATGCATATATACATATATGTATGCATAATATACAAGCATATATATCTTATATATGTGTATATATGTATATAACTTATACAATTATTTGTGATTAAATAAGGTTGGGAAATCCTGGGTCTAAGTTAAAGGGATTTCCTTTCTGTGGAACATCTCAACATTTAATGTGCCAACAGGCACTGCAACTCTCTAAGAAAAAAGCATATAATTTCCAGCATTTCACAACCTTATTTGATCACAGAATTCTTATATGAAAAGCTTTTTGGATCAGGGAGATGGGGACATTTCTTAGAATAGACTTTGGAAAATATTGCTTTAAAAGTCTCCCTGTGATAACTTCCAAGTAACGGGTAGGAGGTGCCCAGTAGAATGCTCTCACGTCTATAAGCCCGTCTCTTCTGAGACACCTCAGGATAGTGTCTGGGACATTGAAAGCAAAGAGCTCCTCAGAACAGTTACCTGGCTGTGTGAGAATGTCTTTATGTCAGTTCATTCAATTAATCAATGTTTCCAAATCATCCACGATATACTGGGAGCCGAACACTCACAACAAAACAAATGCTAAGATTACTAACTTGGTGGAGACAGGTTTTCAAAGATAACTAGACATTTGACCAGACCTTGAAAAGATAATCCCAGAGGATCAGCGTTGGCAGAGGGAGAGATTTTTAAGAGCTGGAGCAGTATATCTGGAGGACAGATGCCTGAGAAGGCATTACCTGCTGCCTTGAGCACTATTCCCTGATGCTCCTGCATCCCTGGCATTATCATGCTATAACACACACTGTCATCTCATACTGCATTAGCTAAAGAAGTGGGAACCAATGCTTAAGAGAGCTGGACAAGGCCTCCCTGGTGGCACGAGGGGTTGAGCACCATACTGTGGGGCTTCCACAGTCACTGCAGCAAGAATTCAATCCCTGGCCAGGGAGGGGATCCACATGGCACAGCAGACCTCTCCTGTCTCGCCCACTGCTCCTCTCAGCAGTGTGTTTAGGTTGATCTGCCTGTTCTGCCCTCTGCTCTGACTCTGGTGAATCCTCTCACACACACACCCCAGCGTCTCTGGCCTGTACCCTAGCTCTTGTGTGCATAAAATAATAAAATCTTTGGGGAAAAAAAAGAGTTGGACAGAGTTTGCTGTGGAATAAAAACCTGCCGCTCACTACCAAAACCTGCTCACCTAGGAGGTGTAAGTGTCCCTATAGCCATTATTAGGAGATATCCCACAATGCCGGCTTGTGGTACATCTGCATGAAATTCGTACTAAGAAGGACAGAGGTAAAGAAGGGGAAAGGAAGCTAATATTACTAATATCTATGTAAATGATCTGGCCACTTATGTGTGATCTCATTTAATGATGATTTTTATGTATCCATATTTAGGTCATGTGCTTTAATTCACAGAGCACGTTCATCTTCATGATTTCATTTGGTTTTCATGAGAACCCTGTCAGCATGGGTAGGGTAGGTCTTATTAACACGTTTGTCCAGAGAAGTGTGAGGTTCAGAGTAGTTAAACACTTAGACCAAAGTCGCAAAATGATTGGTAATGTCAATTCCAGAAACTAGGTCTTCTGAATCACAGAGTTATGGCCTTGATTCATATCCACCCTCTTAATACTTCAAGTAGCTTCAGGTTCAAGAAGCAGACTTACATCCAACAAGGAAAATCTTTCTAAGACTCACAACCTTTGAACAATGGAAGTGGCTATCTTATAAAATGACTGTAGAGGGTATTCTTGTCTTGGGTGGGAGATTAAATGGCATGACTTTTAAGTTCACGCTAAACTCTAAGATACAACCATCCTAAAATTCCCAAGTCTTATTTCTCTGAAGATGGGGTTTCCAGCAATGAAACCTATTCCAGGCAACTCCTGTTTATTATATACTTAGTCTTCAAAAAAGAGATATAATTTGCAGAAATGCTTGGGAGCAGGAACTTTCCCCAACATCTCAGGTAAAACCCTTTGGTTTGATACACCAGACACAAATCACATACAACCACTGCTTCCATGTTTCTCGCAGATGACAAGAGGATGGGGAATGCATTGTAAGCACACGTTTGTCAAAATTGACAAGGATAGGAGGTTGCATTTTCCCAGACACTTAAAATCTTATAGCACACAGTATGTCACAGAAATTATGGAAGGAGCCACCGTTCGGCATTTGAGCACTCAGTAGTCATTATGATGTATAGTGAATCTTTTTTTGGTGGGGAGTCTATGTAGTTGCTCAAACATCAAAGGTATTTTAAGAGGTAGAAAATATGGACTGATAATAATCCACACTTGTTTTCTCTTATGAGAGACCAAATTCTCTTTAGCGCCAATAGAACCAGTCGCTGTTCCAATTCCCTTGGAACATTTTTTGTCATATATTTACAGCCCCCTATCCTCGAGAGAATGGTGCATCTGTCTGATGGAGATGGCTGGCTGCATTCTTTCCCAGATATTAATATAGGTGGCACTTTAGTAGTATAACCAATGACATTAAGAACCTGATTTGGAGGAGAACAGATGGCAGCATCTTTCTTGGGCTAATTTTAGGATCCTGAAATAGTCCCTTTCTCTCACAAACCATCAGAGGAACCAAATTAAGATAGCTATGTCACATTGAAAAGAGAGCGAGAAAACATGTTCTAGTATGAGCAAAGACAACAGACCAGAGACTTCAGTTCTTTCCCTACATCTGACTCCTTTCACAGAATACGAGGTCCCTTCAACCTCTTTTTACCAGAATGAATGCTGAATATAAACATAAAAATGTTTAAGACTAAATGAGTGGGCAAATCTCATTTCCAGTCAGATACACTGGACAACCAAGGTCACATCATATAGTGGCCAAATTCATATTCATAAAAATATGTAGGACCTAGGTTCTAACGCATCTTTTCTTAGCAGAGAAGGAACCTGAGGCTAAGTGACCTTTATACTTAAGCAAATTGAAATTCCCAAGTCTCCAATTCTGGGTCCATTGCTTTGTCCACTGGAAAGACTTTCCTTCATGTAGAGATGATGAAAGGTGGAAGAGTCGTGCAACCAGAAATGATGCCTGTGGTATTAAGAGGTCATTCAAGGACTGAGAACCAACGAGAAGAGACTATTGAAGGGGAAAATTACCTACCTGTTTTCCATCCAGTGTGTAGAGTTTTTTGACAACCCCGGTCTCTAGTTTGATGGCTTCAGTGATGTCAGTGAGGACTTGCTCAAAAGAGTGGGCCGTCTTCTTGTTCAGGAGCACACGCACCGCCTTCCGAGGCTTCACCCCACTGCGGATGATGGTCACCAGCTTGGGGCGCACAAAGTCCTTGTTCTCCCTGGCCTGAGCGCTGTTGCTGCTAGCCAGGGACTGGGGAGCCTTCATATTGGCAGATGTCTTCACATTGACAGACCAGTTGGGATTGACATTCTTGGTGTACTCCACCTTTTTAAAGAAGTTATCTGAGGAGCAAACATAGCTCTCCCCTAAGGGAAGAAATAAGTGGTGATTAGTTTTATAGCAGATACATGGGCTATTCTAAACAAACTAATACATGCTGACCTTGGAGTAGCACTTTTGGCAAAACAGTGGTAATAGCCATCATTAATAGGTCCTATTCCTAATTAGGTTCTCTAACAACTCGGCTCATTCAAATTCAAGAGCAAAGGATCAACAACACACTCTTCATTATAATGACATATCTAGGTGAAAATCCTAAGGGTCCTAAGGAGAATCTAACAAGTGGGACAAGTGTGGGCCTCAAGCTTTATATGGTCTTACTGGAATTGAAATATTTATGTTAGATTCAAGGATGATTTTTAATATGGAAGGGCAATACTGGCATGTTTTTAACATGTTGTTTCTTAATGTTCCTGGCCTGTCTCTAGCTCCACTCTAGTGTTACATTAAGAACCAAGGACAACTTTAAAATTAAAACATTTTCATTCCAAGTTAAAGTGACACAAGGAATTTTGCATATTGCACATACAGTCCATGCTTGCCAATAAGCTAGATTGTGCTTTGCACAGAGTGTACATCTATGCAGTGGAATATTGAGATGTGGAGTGTGTGTGTGTATGTACAGGTATTTTTTCAGACAATTGTTTGCATATATAGTTACATATACTTTTAGGTGTGTATATATACACACACACATATATATACATTTAGGGGTATATATATACACACATGTATATATATACACATTCAAAACACATACACACACACATGCCATTCCTTGTGTTTGTGTTTGAAAGTTCAGATCTAACTTGAGAAATATTCTCCATTCTTTCTATCACCCACTCCCTCATCTTTCCACCTCCCCAAATTCTGCACACCACATATGCGTACTTGGAATGTCTTTACCAGTGCCCACCATTGGTTGCCACAAGTAATGAGGTGGATACGTGAGACTACATTATACAGCCTGATTTATGGATTGGAGGGATCTAGTGCAATTTTCACATTTACCTTGGGCTAGAGAAAACGACTAATACAGTGGAAGAAACCAAAGGGCCAGAGACAAGGGAGGGGATTAGACACCTGAGAGTGGAAGCTAGAGAAAAGAGGAAGAGAGGTAGGCTCAGCCTGGGGTGGGGAGAGTACTGGAATAGGTTGACTTTGTTGAGTAAAACACCTTAGCCTCAAGGTATATAGAAGTTCATCCAGAGGGCGAACTGCAGAAAACCAGTATGATTAAATCAGGCTTAACTCAGTAATAACACTAAATATATAAATAAATAAATAAATAAATAAATAAATAAATAAATAAATAAATAAATAAACCCTAGCCAGTGCAAAGAAAGCATTGAACATAATTATAGTCTGATGACTCTTCTTCGTTCAGTCTCAGCAGGAGAACCACACAGAGACATTCAGAAACACTGGGCTGATAATTCACTCCCTTTGCAAATATTGATTGCTTTGCTGTAGCACCAAATCCTTTAAGTCAAGTTAATTAATAAATTTCTCAGTCAGTAACAAGAGAATATTCAGTCAGATTCTCTAGGGCACCTTTGAGGACAGTATGTGTGTGCATGTATGTGTGTGCATGTGTGTGTGTGTGTGTGTCTGTCTGTCTTTGGAGGGGGAGAGTTAGTGGCTTCCAACGTATGCAAAGTGGCTTCCAAACTTGCTCTGAGTTTCAGAAGCTGCTAGTGTTCTGTCTTGACAGAAGGACCAAGAGATGGTGTGCAGGCCAGCGGGAGGCACCTTCCCCCCATTTGGTGAGCACAAGACACCTGGATGGGACTGTCTGAGTCTGCAGCCAAAAGAAGGCCTGCTTTCTCTGGCTCTCTTTTTGGCCAATCCAACCCAACCCAAGTGATTAGAGGCTTGGGTCTTTCATTTGTGATTTAAAAGGTTAAAGGGGCCATGTCAGTTCTTCCATATATTCACAGCTAATGTTCCCCACACCCTAGAAATGGCCTTTTACGTTAATATTCCACCAGATTCATAGCCACCTTCCAAGAGGTCACTGTCTTTGAGTCAGATGTTTTTCAGAGCTTGTCATATACTCTGAAATTGTCAGACAACTGGTGTTGTGGAAATGTGTGAGGCTATATATTTATGATTTCACTCATCCAGTCTCCTCTAGAGAGTCAGCTGTGCAATCCTATTAGGACTCTGGACTTTTTTTGCTCCCGTCTTTTAAACCTCTTAAGCCTCTGAACTATGAGTATGATTAACCATCCTCAGATGAAAATGAACATGATGGCAGACAGCTATAGTATCAGGTGGCACCCAAGAAAACTTTCCAGAGGACCTAGCCCTGAGCCAAATCTATGTTGAGCACCTTCTGAAAGTTCATTTTAGTTTCTTCACTCTAAATTTGGTCTCAATATAAAACAGTGGAAAAAGAGCAGCTGATGTGACATCATTCAGAATGGGGTCCCCAGTACTTCCCAGCTGTGTGTCCTTGGATAAGACAAGTTACCTAACTTTCCTTTGCTTCAGTTGCTTGTCTGCAAAGTGGAAATGATAATAACAATACTTACCTCTCAGACTGTTGGACGGGACTCAACATTGCACCACACAATGGCCAAATTATATGAGCCCAAGTGCTGAGCCCAAAGGCTGGTACATAATAAGAACTTGATAAATGCCAGCCATTGTTATAATAAAGACTTTCATCTGAAGGAATAGAGAGAGAACAAGAAGAAAAGAACAAAAAAGGATTGGGAGGCGAAAGGGCTTAGAGAAAGAAAATGACAAGAGAATGAGTAAATGCTGAAGGAAAGGAAAGAGAAAAAACAAAGGCAGCCATCTTGGAATGGAGTTGTAATTATTATATAACATGAGCACAACCTGGGTCCCTTGCCTCAAAGATAAGATTTCCTGTTGGTTGTTGAGAAGAGGTGCCATTTGCTACAAATGCCAATTGCAGGAGTTCAATGGCTAACTAGCGCCCAGCAAAGTCACTGCTGCCACTGCCGGTGCACACTGAAGGCAAGACACTTTTTTAAAACTTCATTTTTTTAGAACAGTTTTAAGTTCCCCCCTCAATGAAGGGAGAGGTACAGAGATTTCTCTTATACTCCCTACTTTCACACATGCCTAGTCTCCCTCAATACTAGCATCCCCCACCAGGGGGCAGGACATTTGTGGTGGTTACCAGAAGCAACTCTAAGCGCCAGAAAACCTGGGTTCAAATGCCAACCAAGCATTTATGAACTGTGTGACCTGAAGCAAATCACTTCGTCTCCGAGACTCGGATTTTCCACCTATAAAATGAAGGTATTGCACTACTGCCATCTGAGTCCCTTTCAGTTCTGAAGATGGAATTTCCATTTCCATCCCAAACAGGCTTTAGGAGACAAAGCTGTCATGGATTCAATGTTAAAGACATAGGGTCTACCACTGAGAATTCTTCTACTACTGGAAAGCCATCCAGTGTGCTGCTTCTCTAGACCAAGGCTTCCTTGTTCTGATATTCCAACCACGTACAACATCGGTGGTCAGAGCTCATACTTCCTGCATGTCCAGCTGCCTGGCACGTGGACCTGGGTGAGCAGAGTTGCACCTTTACACAGCTGGGTTACCATTCTGCCACAATTTCCAAGGTTCATTTCCACCCCTTGGGAACCCAGAAGGAAAACTGGCTTCAGAGAGCCAAGCAAGGTGACAATTGCTGGAACTGACAACCTACTTCAGAGTGAGGGGTAAGGAAATGAAGTCATGGAAGCATTGCTGAAAGGGCAGGAAGGGAAGAAGCCGTGAGCTCAAGATGATCTAATGTCTACTTCCCTTCACTTTCAGGAGGGCTCCATTTTCAAAACCATTAAATGTATTTATATATTCTCAGTGCAATAGCACCTCTTAGGCTTTCTCCTGTTTTCAAGGGCTTTCTTACTCAAGAAGGAAAATAAAAAAATGGTACTTCATTGTATTATCATCCCTATTAAAGATGCATCTCTCCCAGGTATTCTGAAATCCTTCTCTTTGGCAATATGTTTGTTTTAATGTTTAAAGGATAAATTAGTGAGGAGGTGGTTTCATCGCACTGGAATAAATGAGCTATGGCAAAGAAACTGAATCATCACTAGTGTCACCATACAGCTCCTTTTCCAAAGGACTGTCTCACATGGAACTATTCTGCCCATGGTTTGCATTGCCAATGCTCAAAATGGTGTCCTTAGGATTGATCTTGCTTACGATCAAGGAAGTGGGTAAGGAACTGGACCCGATGTGAGGGGAAGAAGAACAATTCTACAATGAAAGACTAAACAAGACAAAAGGAATTGCCATTGGTGAGTTTCATTCATTGGCCACAGCCCATATGATTTTGCTAAGACCATTGGTGAACCCAACCAACCATAGAATAACCTGACTTTGCTTCAAAATGTTCTCCTTGCTAATTTCAGTGTCTAGCAGCCAACAGTAGACTAGAAACATTAGAGGAAGGGGTGTCATGGGCCAGACTTATTATTAGCAAATTGCTTTTTATTTCATTTAATTTTTAGGTTAAATATTTAACAAGATGGCCATTTGAAACACGGTATGTGCTATATTACATTATCCCATTATTAAGAGCTGCAAAGCAAACAAGGATTTCTGCATTCCTAGGAACTCCCACCACTGTAGTAGCTGAAGAAGATCAAGATCACCTATGCTTTGTAGTTGCAGTTTTTACCTTGTCCATGTGTTTCCATACCTGTTGTATAATTTTAATCCTCACAACCACACTAGCAGATAAAGAATGAATGTTAGTCTCATTTTACTGATAAGAATAGTACAATAGATACACAAAATGTGATGCATACATACAGTGGATTACTATTCAGTCATTAAAAGGAACAAAACACTGATTCATGCTACAACATGGATGATCCTTGAAAACATCATCTTAAGTAAAACAAAACAAAACACCGAAATCAGTCACAAATGACCACATAGTATATGGAATGTCCAGGATAAGAAGATCTGTAATGACATATAATAAATTAGTTGTATCTGTGAGTGGAGAGAATGAAGGAAAAGGCCAGTAACAGCTAACTGATGCAGGTTTTCTTTATTTTGGGGGGAGGGTGATAAAAATGGTCTAAAATCAGATTATGGTCATGGTTGTTAACACTTGGCAAATATTATTAAAAAAACATTGAATTATACAGTTAAATGGGTGTAGTTTATAGTATAAAAATTATACCTTAATAAAACTGTATTTTAAAAAGAGAGAAAAAATAAAAAGAGATAACATTAGTCACAGAGATGATATAGCCCAACCTATGGTCATGTAGCTAACCATCTATTAACTAGAATGACTCAAACATTAAAGCTAGCCTCTGTTGAATGCTACTGTGTGCCAGGCAGAACATTAAACACTTCATAACCATTGTCTTATTTAATCCTCAAAGCAGTCATTCCCACTTTACAGATGAAAAACTGAGGCTCAGGGAATCTGAATGATTTCCCCAAGGTCACACAAACCAGCAGGTGGCAGATCTTGAATTTCCATCAAACCTGCACCAGATTTCTTTACCCTTATAATCTCCTGCTTCTAAGATTAGAACCCAACCGCTGAATCTTCACCAAGGATCTTTCCAGACTTTTTCACCTTGAAGTCTCTCAGGAAGCAATGTGTAAGATTTTTTAAAAAAATCTTTCACATTTATCCTCTCTCACAGACGAACAGAGTGAGAGATTTCTGTCCTCCATTCCTGGAGGAGTAGTTCCAAAGGACAAAATAGGAGAGAAAAGAATCTTTTTTTAAAAAATCCTCTTTATCCCAGTGCCCTTTCACACATGAATCTGTGTTGGTGGAAAAATTGGTTACATCCTCAGCGCTATCACAGAGAGACCCAGGAATTTCCTTGACTGAATGGCCAGTACTTAAGACTGGAAAACACCGAGGCCCACCGCAGCTTGTGGTGGTAGATGAAGTGTGAATAAATGCAACTGAGTGCTATTTGCACTCTTCACAGTGCATGAATTTACCAGAAAGTACTATCACTGCACCCAGCAGTGGTATGTGAGAGGAGGCCAATTTAGCAGGACTCAAAAGAACTCAAGAGAAAGAAAGCTGCAGTCTTCGAAATTACATTTATTACCTATATTGAACTAAGATGATCACAACACATACTCAACACACAAACACACACACACAAATCCAAGAGGAAAAATCAATATCAAAGGCTTGTCCTTGAAAAAGACATATTAAAAAAATGGATGGGGGGCAAAAATCTGTGCATAAAACCTCTCCTCAGCTCAGACACAAGAATGTTCTAATCTTTGTTCTAAGCACAATGTCACTTGGCTCATAATACTCTCCTACTATCTATTGTGGTGTTTGGAAGATCGCAGAGAGTGGAAATGAGGACATATTGGATGATGCAGGGTGCTTTGTTTGTAAAATTATGGAGAAACCTCTGAAATTTGACTGAGATGTGGATTTTACAGTGACAAAAGACACACCCTTCGATTACTCTGTTGGACAGCTCCCTCAACCGAGCTTCAAGCCTTTCAAGTTTCTCTTTCCTTTATTTTAAGATATGTCCGAGGATGACCAATTCTTCAATGTTGAGGAAAACCCTAGGATTAACCTCTGCCTGGCCATCCAGCCCATAATCAAATAATCAAAGCAACCTCATCATTTTTTCTCTAGGTCAACAATATAGAAAAACCTTGGACTTGAATCCTCAGACCCAGATCCAGTAACCATATGGACACTGGCTCTTGTAAGTAACTGGCCCCAAATCACTTGACCTGACCTGGGAAACAGCAGATACTTGCAAGAAGAGGACTTGTACAAGGGAAGTCGTCAGGCTCCTTTGTCTAGGAACGAAAGAAACCTAGAAGCAGTGAAGTGGGGGTGGGGCACTCCCACACTAAGTCATTTAATGTGCTGTTTCTCCTTCCTTGTTGGCTGTTTCATAATTTG
The DNA here is from genome assembly GCA_019455555.1 of Galemys pyrenaicus. Classification (NCBI taxonomy): domain Eukaryota; kingdom Metazoa; phylum Chordata; class Mammalia; order Eulipotyphla; family Talpidae; genus Galemys; species Galemys pyrenaicus. The sequence goes on along the minus strand of JAGFMF010011865.1, from coordinate 5,282,294 downwards.
GTTTCCCTAGAGATCTGCCTGTTCTAAACTCACCTTGCTCAGGGAATGGAATGAGAGAGGAGGGAGGGCCAGAGAGTGAGGGAGAGATTTGGGGAAAATCTGTTCATTTTTACCGCTCCTTGATGCTGTGCTTGGAAGCATTGTGTCAGGCTAAACTGATCACCTGTTATATCAGTTTAAAAGGAGAGGTAGGGAAACATCCTCAATCTAATTAAGCTGATGAAGTAAAATATTAAGAATGGGTCCCAACATCTACTTTCCAAATTACCCCCAAAATGCTTCATAGCTGAGCAAGTTTTGGTCCGAGGTGGGGTTTCTCCTATTTTGGGTGGGTACATAGGCCATTAGGCTATACAGCAAGATAGTCATAAAATTCAGCTGCAAAACCAAAATCTAGAGAGGATTTAGAGAGACTTAGGTATAGTGAGTCAGTTCCTATTTTAATAGAAATGGTCTTATTAAAATACCAGACATACCTACAGCATTCTTTGGTATTTCATTCAATGACCTCAGCCTAGGGACACACCCTGAAGTGGGTCTTTTAGAAGCAACAGCTGAGCAGTGACCACTTACCTAAAAGTATAATCCTTTGTGAATATGTCCAGGAAGTCCTGCATTTAGGGTGCATATTTCTATGAGGCATAATTTGCAAACAAACTCAGCATTTCAAAGGAAATTTGGGTATAATATTTTCTCTTTTTCACCCAACCAAACTGCCTTATTTTATACCCCTCATAATTTTAAGGTCTATCTCAATGGTGCTACTTAGAGTTAATTATGAATGAGATCTAGATGAAATGATATCAACCAGATACTCCTTTGTATACCCTGATAGATAAGCACAATGCATTATCACCATCATCCACACTTCAACCCCAGCAGAGACTGAAGACCAGGAAAGATAATGGCTAATGCCTCTGATGATGTCTGTAGAATCAGAAATCTGAACATCAACCTGATGTTCTGATAAATATATTTCTTAGCTGCTTTGAATGAAATACAAGAAATGTAACCATAGCCCATGATGCCACCTCCCACCAAGGGCCACCACCCACTCTTTGAATTACCTTCCTCCAGTTCATCCATGCTTCCAATTTTCCTGGATCCATCGATGGTGTAAATGTACCGCACTCCCTGAGGCAGGTTGATGTTGTCAGACAGAGATCGAGTCAGGTCAGCCAGCAAGGCATCGAAGCTGCGAAAACGGTCAGAGGACACAGCGTACACAATCCCCTTGAAGTAGCGGTCCCCATTGCGGTAGAAACGTACCTTCTTGGCTTTCTTCTCATTGCTCAGTGCCTGCAGGGTTCTTGTTCGGTAGAAGCTACAATGGGCGCTGTGAGTGGGGCTCGGCAGCCCATTCATCCGCGAGCCTCGCATGTTCCTGGATGTCTTATCTCTTTCGTCAAAATGTCCAAAATCAAGTTCCATATTTTGGTGGAACCTCAGAAACCTGAGTGTTGGAAAAAGGGAGGGGGTGGGGTAAAAAGAGGCAAAGAAAAACGGGTGAGGAGAGAGAGAGAAAAGAGAAAGGAATTCAAATATTAGTCAGATCCAGAGCCGCAATCTGCTGCTTGTGAAAAGAACTGGTTGAAAGAAGACGGTGACCCATCTGCTGCTTGCCCCTGACCTGCAGGAATATTGATCTTAATAGAGAGGAAGGAGGGGCAGGGGGTGCTGGTGGCTGTGGGGGTTGGGGGTGAGTGATAGGGAGGGAGGCACTTTTGGCACTGCTCCAAACAGAGGAGCAGGAGGGATTTTGAAATAACTGAAAATGCTGGGACTTACTGACAGTGACTCCTATCAAATTGTAACTTCGGGCTAAATGCATTAAAACTGGCATCTGTTTCCTCACACATGCCCACATGACTAACAGTTGTAAATGAATCCATAGCCTGACAAAATTCCCCTTGAAGAGAACAGAAGGAGCTAGCCAAGGTTAGCATCTCCAGTTTAGGAAGCAATCTTTGCAACTCGGTAAAATGACTAGGACGGGGAGTGTTTTCATTTTATACCAACCCTTCTTGCCTACTCTAATATGTGCCTCCCCTCCCCCCAGAATAAACTAAGATTCTCCTTTAAAGGGACAGCCTCTTGGGAATAGCCAGTGTCTTTGTGTTATTCATCAAACCCTATCCCCCACAAAGCTAGTGCAGCTATTCGACATTCATAAGAAATAAGCTGGGGAAAAAAAAGGATTAAAAAAATCAGTTATTTAACAAGTTATTAGTTCTGCCTTCTCCCTGGTATCATTTGGTTACAAAACCTTTTTTTCTTTGTAGATTCCCTATTCCCTCCCCTCCCATGCAGCCCCACCTCCTAATGGAATAATATAATTGTTGAAAGATTCCCCAATGAGTCCCTGAACAGCATATGGGACCTTCTTTAGAACAAGCACACCTTTCATTGTTCTGGGTTTCTGCCCTGAGTGAAGGAGTATTTTGCCCTCACGACAAGCAATTCACGCCTAACTTATCTATTGCCCAGGTGTACTAGCTGAGGCAGAAGATGGTCATCTGTCAAGCTTTGCTTTCTCCCTTTCTGGCAAACAAAAAAAAAAAAAAAAAAGAAAAAGAAAGGGAAAAAAAGGGAAGAAAGAAAACGAAAGCATGAAACCAAACACAACAAAAGCCCCAAATGCTAGTCAAGGTAGTGATAGCATAGGCACTGAACTATTAGCATGCATCTCACAGATGGGGATAAAAGGACTCACAAAGCAAGCAGGGCTCAGCTGCTACACATTGCCACACTGAGCTATTTGCAAGGGATCAGAGGCGGACAGGAGGTAACAGAGGTGCCTAGTAGGTTTGCCAGGCTCCTGGCCGCCTCTTCTTCCAATGTCACCATGACCTGTGCTGAGCTCAGCATTGTCTCAGTCTGACAACCTGCAGTGGTAGGAGACCCCACCTCCTCAAGACAAGTAGCAAGCATTCCCCGTGGCATGCCAGTAACGCTCTCGCCTTTGCTTTAGATAAGGCATAGTATTATTCTAAATAAACATTGCCATGAAAACAAAGGAACATCAAACTCACTTTTCCAAAGGAAAATCCCAGGTATAGGCTTAGGAAAAAAATCAATAGAATAAAGGGGGAAAAAAGGAGAGAGAGAGACAGGGAGAGAGAGACAGAGAGAGAAAGAGACAGAAAGAGAGAGAGAGAGAGAGAGAGAGAGCAGAGAGAGCACACTTTGCCTTGTGCTTTTCCCGTTTGACATCTGTTACATTCTGCCTGAAAATCACTTGAAAGCCCCACTCACCGGTTTTCTGCTGGTTGGGTGGAGATGCTGAGAGAAAGAAAACCAATCTCTCTATGCCTTTGTTGTCTGAGCTCCAAGCAAGAAATTCCTGCCAGGGTGGATAGATGCCTTCTAGGTCCTAGTGCCTTGTCCAGCTTCTCCCCTATAACTCAGGCTTAGTAAATCCCCCCCAACCTCTTATGATTAATTACATGCTTTTTTTTTCAATTCACAGGCTGCATTAACAGCTAGAAAGGTTTCATTTATAACCAACAGGAAATTGCAGGGTAGCAAAAAGATTGCACAAGCAAGTTCAGAACGCTCTAATGAGCAATGTGCTAGCCTTTTCTTTTAGGGAATTGGCAATTTCACTTGGCCAAAACCTTGGCCTAATCTGCCTAGGGGCCAGAATCAGACAGTCCTACCAGGCTTTGTAGAAATTGTAACTCTCCTGCTTTCACCTTGAGAGAAAACTGTCAAATCTTCAAATTCTTTAAGGCATCTTAATTCACGCATCCAACAACTAGCTGTTTTGAAATGAGATCAGTGGAGTAGATTAAAAGAAGAGTAAAGGGACATGACAAGTGAAAATAGTTGCACAATTTCATGGAGGATGGTGTTGAAAAGGACCCAAAAGACTTTCAGTTTGTTGTAATTGGTTAATTGGATCTGTGACGTTTACCTTTGAGAATTGGAGCTCAAATCCAACCCAAAGACCTTTCTATGTGAAGTGAGTCTGATGAGTACAAGATAAATAACAGTTCTTTCCTCAAACTGCCTATTTGGTAATAATTGGCCCTTTATAGCAAATAATGTTACAAACGACAAGGAAGCATCCACATTAAATTCATTAAATCAGACCAAATTATAAGACAAAGAAGAAAAAGAGAGAGACTGAAGTGGGAGTGGACTACCATTTTCATATTTGAGGCTACATTTATTAATATATTACAATTCTGAAGTATCATGGTTTTCTTTTTGCTTGGCTTCTTGGAAACTTTGAGCTAGTAACACGCTCATAATTATATCTGAATCTCAGGACAATTGGCTCTCCTTTTTACTGCTGCTAAAGGTTAAGCTCCTTCTATTACTGTGTTTACACCTGTAAGCTGTCTCAAAACGGAAAAATTATTTTCCAGCTTGAGAGGTATTGACTCAGCAAAACCTAAGCTAGCTATATTAGCGTGGTGGTCAGCTCAAGTGTATAACTTTGCATGTCTTCCCAACACATTTTCTGCTGACTTTCTGGCCACTAGAGACCTACTTCAGGGAACTTCATATGCCTGCACAGTTCTCTTCCATCTGTTTCTGCCTTACATTGTGGTCACCTCTTGAAAAGCTAGGGTTATCTGAGTCAGAAGCGAAGAAATAGAACAGTGAACTATCATGGAAATTCCAATCAATGGTTGCCATTTCCTTGTCCAGCAAGGCCAATGTCTTTACACTGTTTTCTTGCACATTATAAGTATTCAGTGACTATATAGCAACTGGATTAAAAAAAGATTTATCAGAACTCAAAATAATTTTATTTCTGGTGAGAATGTATAAATGAATGAGATAATTAAATCTGAAAGACTTTGAATAGATTTTAGAGGAAATGTCCTCACGATATAAGCTTTTTAACACTATTGTGGAATCTACAAAATGTCTTCAGGACATAGTCTAGGAAAGATGACTTTTTTGCTTATATACACCAGAGAACAGAGGGGTGAATGAGATAAATGTTTCCCAATGTGAGTAAGTATTAATAGGTGTTTTTTTTGTTGTTGTTGTTTTAAGTACAGAGAAAACGTTCTGTGGTCAAAAATGTTTGAAAAGTGATGGGCAAAACAAAATTAATTTTCTTTCTCATAAAACTTCTCAGGACTTTTTACATACTTAAAATACAGTACTTGTCTCCAAGAAACAGCTTAGGGTAAAAGTATTCCCACTTTTATTTAAGCTCACAACCTCCTCCCCCTCCCCAAAGCATCTCATAAACTAATGTTGTCTGGGAAAAAATCTTTTGAGAAAAACTCAAGTAGACCACCTCCCAAACATACTTCTCCTCAAAAAACAGTTACTTACCATGACCATGTTCTCATTTCCTCAGAGGAGAAAGATCACTGGCACAAGAGAAGGTCTGAGACTCCAGGGGAAAGTGCACATTTAAATATACAATACGGGATTGCAAGGGGCACTAAAACTGGCCAAGGACACTGCCCAAATAATTTACTGGTCAGTATCTGAGTTCTTTATCCATGCACAATTGCAAGACTACTCAGGTTCAGAGAACAACAATAATGGAGTTTATTCAACAAACAAAGAGTTGGTGAGACCAAAAATAGCCGTTTACCTCACCGGAAACAGTGTCCAGTGTTTGTAGTCCTAAACGCAAACGCTCCCAAGATGGTAACTTCCTGCCACTGAGGGTCTGGAGCACGTGGCAGCCAGATTATAGGACAGGATCCAACTCATGAAGACAGCAGAAGATACAACAGGAGATGCTCACCAGAGCTGCTGAGATGTGCCAGTACAGCACCAGACAAGCAACACTCAAAATAGCAGCTGCCGCCCAGATAACAGCCACACTCACGCAGCTCAGGGAGACATCCAGCTCTGGGTCTTCACCTTCCCTGCGAGGCTCTAACAGCAGCAGAACAGAACAGTTTCAGTCACTCTGCTACCTGCAAAGGCTCTGAAATTTTTCTCTCTGAGGTTGGCGGATGAGGCCTCTCCACATCCTTCAGAGGCCCACAACAGTCTTCTGGAGCATCAATATGGTGAAGATAGAAATTGCTGATCCTGGAATGGACGAAGATCTGAAAATCCTGAAATCCTGAATCCCAAACACTGAATCCTGGGGGCTGCTTCTGCAGTCCTATATTTCTTATCAGAGTCTCCACCCCTCACTGATGCCTTGTTTGCATTTTCCTTGGGGCTATCTATCCTCACCAGCAGCCCCCTCCAGGGGGCACCACCTGTGACAGTCCTAGCTTCAGCCACCAGTTACATATGGAAGATAACTTTGAAGATCAAGGGGTATTCACGGTTGAGGACTCAAAGGAATGAAGAAATTGAAGGAAAAAATACAATCATTGTAGGAAATATAGCAGAAAGGTTTTTTGAGTATTTACCATGAGCCTACAGGCAAGATGCAGAGTCACAGACATTAACCATTTCCCCTGAGGGACTTAAAGATTCACTGAGGAGACTGAACAAGCAAACGTATTTTGCAGAAATCATGAAGGAGAACAGTTTAGATCTTTCTTGATATGTTGCAGTCGGGGTTAATCAAATTCAGGTCAAAGATTAGGGTCTGGAAGCAAAAACACCCATCACAAACACACACAGAAGGCACAAAATTGGCAGTTCACATGACCTATTAAAAACATAGAATGTAAAATCTATAGTGGGAAGTGATAAACAAGCAGGATGTGAAGCTGGAAATTTACACAAACTGTTTTTTAGAGAACACAAAACTATTAGATACTAGGAATAAAATCAACAAATATCTGTACAGGTTTCCTCCACTATCTGAAATATGAAAATATTTTGTAAGTCAAAATGGCATAAAATGAAGAAATGATTACCACTAATTAATGTGGAGAAATTTGGGGGTATTCAACCTACAAAATCATACCAAATACCACATAAAACCTAAAATATCATTAACATCTAGTAAAAGCAGGAATGACATTATAAAAACTCAGCCTGTATGAAGGAGTTGCTGGGGAAGGAGCTTGGCAGTGCCACTCTCACCGCTCATGGTGGGTGTTGCCTCTCTAATGGCTACTGCAAAACCATCGACGAACATGATTTTCACTTTTTAGCTCTTGTTCATCACAACAAAGTCCTCTGAATTTATTTCAGTTAGCAAGAACAGGCACTAGTGCAGGTCTCTCAAGAAAACCAAGCTGTATCACTTGCACTTTAAAAAAAGGAAAGGATACCTGTTACACATTTATTGAAAAAATGATAAAAATATGTGGAATATAAAGTAACAAAAAAGAGTCAGATAAAGACAAGTTTAAAAACTGACCCTTGATATCTGACTACACAAGTCAAGGGGGGCATGGCTAGTGGCAGGGAGGGGGAGAAGTAAGAACAAAGAAGTATATACAAGGGAGTATGAAGGGGTGGACTGTGGGCGAATTGATGGTGGATGCACTCTGGTGGTGATACCTGATGGGGTTATCCAAATATTACCTCAATTAAAAATTAGTTAATTAAAAGACAAAAATAGATAATCACTAATTTGATGGAAAATGTGCACTCTTGTGTTCATTGCAGCATTATTTACAACAGCCAAGCTATGGACACGACCCACATTCCCAAGGATAGATGTGTGGATAGGAAGATGTGATATGTACACATACATCCCCTCCCTCCTTCGCCTCTTACACTCTCCACACTGGAATACTACTCAGCTATTAATAAAAAGATTATTTTTAAATTCTCTTTAATTTTAATTATTTTAAATTCTCAGCTCTAGGCACAATCAGGAACAGAGTATTTATTACTCCCTTAAAATAATGTTTTGTCTCTGGTAGTCACAGTGCTTTATAACCAAAAATTGAAGTCTGATATTCAAGTTGCTGAATTATCACATAATGTGAGTGCTCATCTTTCCTAAACTCTTGAGAAAGTTAAGGCATTATTTGGGTAAAAGTGAGATGATGCGAATTGAAATGATGACATTTGTATTTAGTTGCATGAAATTGAACACCCTGAACTCAAAAATATGACAGAGCCTCTCTTGCCAGTACCAGTAGTCCATTTCCCATGTCTGATAGAGTTGGTCCTGCTTTGAGAGGATGACTTGTAATGACCTTACTTGAAGTAGAAGTGGATGCTAGTTCTCGTCTTCACTGATCTAAGGGCTTGGAGATCTCTAACTAGAGTTTCAATCCAACATTTCCCAAAAGGAGCTCATATTGAAGAAGAGATGGTTTACTTACAAAGTCATTGCAAGATTAGTCCTTTGAAGGGATGATGGAGCATAATTTTAGACTAGGTCAAATTTTTCATAAACATGATAATCTGAGAATTTTAGATTTAATGTGCTACCTCAAACAGCCAAGAAACGGTTTTAACTTGTTTTGTTGTTCAAAATCTGAATTCAGTAGTGTCTCAAAGGCCTAAATAAAGTTGAGATGTCATGTATTCCCAGGAATTATGAAGAAGAAATTCAAACACTTATGGCAGTAAGAGCGTTGTTGGAATTGTGCAAAACTTATTTACCCATCCCCAAACTGTCTGCCAAGAGAGTCATAGAACATTCTCTCATTTACAAAAGCATTAAAAAATACATTGGTGAAAGAAACACTAATATTTCTAAAAATTTGTAGTAGCTATTCTCCAGAGGCCTGGATAAAGGCAGAGAATGTCGCTATTGGATTGGCTCCTTGATTTCAGTGAGGATGCTAGAATCCCAGCTTGGAAAAGCCAAGTAACAGCACTTAATGGCCAGAAACAAGGTAGATATGGCAAACATAAAGGATTGGCACACCATGCCTCCTTGGTGACGGTTTATTGATCATGGGCCCCAGAACTAAAACAGAAGTGTAGTCTTCTAATGTCCTAGTTGATGTGATTAATAACAACAAAAAAGCTCCAGTCAGGTCAAGTCACCACAGTGGAGAATCACAGATCCTCATTTAATTCTTGATCTGAGTCAGGTCACAGTCCTAGGAAGACACAGGATGGGAAAAGGAGAATAGGGTCTGCAGGATAACTTTGCATGGATAAAAAGATGAAAGGAAATGTAAATATTTTAGGAACTAAGGTTCCTCGGTCTACTAGGGATGGAACTACCATATGATCTGGCAACCCCACTCCTAGGATCTACCCAAAGGACACAAAAACCCCGATCCAAAAGAGCACCTGTATGCCCATGTTTACTGCAGCACTATTTATAATTGTTAAGACCTGGAAACAACCCAAATGCCCAAAAGTAGATGACTAGATCAAGAAGATGTGGTACATATGCACAATGGAATACTATTCAGCAATCAAAAATGATAAACTAGAGCCATTTATAGAAACATGGATGGAGCTAGAAGGACTTATACTCAGGGAAAGAAGTCAGAAGGCAAGAGAAAAATATCAGATGGCTTCACTTTTTTTTTCAGATATGTTTCTTTTTTTATTAATATAAAATATTTTTTAAAAACTTACATATACTTGCCATCAATTGTAATCCCCATGTATTCCCCATCACCATCTCACCAGTGCACCATCACCTCAGTCACTCGTGCTCCCATCTTCCCTCAACCCTCCCCCTTCCCTCCCCACCAAGTGTCCCCAGTCTGTCCTTGTCTCCTCATTTTTGGTTTTTGTGTCTTTATTGCTGTTATTATTATTATTGTTGTTCTTATTCCTTTCCTTGATCCTCCTTTGGTTCCCTTCCCTTATGTTCCTCCTAAGGGAGGAACCATCTGGTATTTTTCTTTTGCCTTCTGACTTACTTCGCTGAGCATAATCCCCTCCAGCTCCATCCATGTT
>JAGFMF010011865.1:5237883-5267791 GCA_019455555.1 Galemys pyrenaicus | reverse complement strand
TCTGCTCCCTGCTCTCTGTGGTGAATCCTCTCACCCCCCCACACCTCTGGCCTGTACCCCAGTGCTTGTATGCATAAATAAATAAATCTTTTAAAAATATATATATTTATATATAAATAATAGTAAAATAAATAAAAAATAAACCCAATAAAAAACAGATAATAAAACATATTGCCTAAATTGTACAAAAATTAGAACCCTTATACACTAGTGTTTGGAATGTAAAATGGCTTTCACGTTGGAAAAGTCTGAGAATTCCTCAAATAACTAGTCGTAGTGTTACTATATGATCCAGCAGTTCTACTCCTGTACCCAAGAGGAAGGAAAACAGATGGACAAAAAAAACCCTTGTATGAAGTGTTCATAGCAACATTATTAACAGTAGCCAGAAGGTAGAAATGCCCATAAACATGCAAATGATACACAAAATATGTCATGGCCAGACAACGGAATATTGCAGAGCCTAAAGAGATATCAAATACTGATACATGCTGTAACATGGATGAACCACAAAATGCCATGCTAAGTAAAGGAAGCCAAACACAAACATATATTGTATGTTTCCACTTATATGAAATACCCAGAATAGCTAATCATAGAGACAGAAAACAGACTAATTTTTGTTGTTGTTGTTATAGTTTTAATTACACATACAAGAACTGGGGCACAGGTCAGAATCCAGGGCAGTGAGAGGATCCACCAGAGACAGAGTGGGGAACAGGACAAGCAGACTGACTGAAACACATTGCTGAAGGGAACAGCGGGTGAGGCAGGAGAGGTCTGCTGCGCCATATGGGTCCCCTCCCTGGCCGGAGGCAGGGATTGAACTCGTGCTGCAGTGGCTGCGGTTTGCTTCACAGTGCGTTGCTTAACCGACTGCGCCACCAGGGAGGCCCCAAAACAGACTAATGTTGCCAGAGACAGGGTGTAGGAGGAAGTGGGGAGTGACTGTTAATGGATATGGAGATTTCTTTGTGGGATTATAAAAATATTCTCAAATGGTTAGTGAGAATGATTGCACAGCTCTGTCAATATGTTTAAAACTGTTGAATTTTATGGAATTAAATTTTATCTCAATAAAACTGCTTAAAAATTAGAGAGCGAGAGAATGGACCAGGTCTTAGAAATACAGAGTCTTTTCCTTATGGCCTTCACTATTTATTAGCAGGATTAGTAAGTGCACAGAAATTGCATTTCTGGCTCCATTTTACTTTCCTACCCTCATTTTTCTTTCATTCCACTTTTAATTTATATTGATTTGTATTTTATTTATTCTGCACAAATCACATCAAATCCTTTCTGGGACAAGTCGGGGTATTAAGTAAACAAATGATTTCAAATAGCAACACTAGCGCATAGAAAGTGTTCACTGCCATAAAAGAGGCCCTGCTGAAAAGGGGCAGTGCTATGGGAAGGTGTAAAGAGTATTTCCAGAAGAGGAACAGCAAGATTATCTGACTCCCAGAACATCTTGGTGGCCCTGTCTCCTAATCAGCCATGGGAGAAAGAAGTCAGAGGACATATAAAGGGATCCCAGTGGATCTGAGCAGTCAGTTGGTAGCTGTATGTTCAGATGTGATGAATTCTGAGAACTTGCTTTGTATGGAGAACTCCATTTTCAGCTGGCACGGTCTCTGCAGGGCTGTATCCTGCTCTTCAGTTAACCCCATGGTGGAATAAGTGATGCAAGCCTCTTTAGTTGGAGTGAGCCTGCAAACTGTGCCTGACCAGTACTAAGCATGTGAAGATTTGAAATACTGGAATCATTAGGCAGACCTACTGAGGGAAAGCCGAATATTGGGAGGAGGTGAGTTTTCAACTGAGCAGCTTCAGGCTGAGCTCAGCTGTTGGTGCAGCAGGCACGGGGCTCCCTGCTCAGAACTGTCAGAAGCATTATAATTAAAGCACCCCGCCTCCCCCTGACCAAGACTGGCAGCTGGGAGAGAAGAACTGCTTGGAGAGGCCCATATACTCTTGATTCAATTCTGATCCAGGAAGGGGGTGGTAATGATTCCACCTCCACAATTTCCACAACAAAGGGTAATTCTATTCCTGGGAAACCCATGAGTCAGACTTGCCTAAGACATCTTGGCTGAAATACTTCTTTACAACTGATAAAAGACACGGTAGTTTCTTATAAAATTACACATATAGCTAACTTATGATTCAGCAATTCAACTTGCAGTATTTACTCAAGGTAAATGAAAACACATATCCAGAAGAGACTTGTGTGTGATTGTTCATGGCAGCTTTATTCATAATAGCCCAAACTGGAAACACATAGATGTTTATCAATAGAAGAATAAATAAACAAATGGTGACCTATTCATGCAATGGAATACTACACAGCAATAAAAAGGAAAGAGCTATTGATACTTGTAAGGTGAATGAATTTAAAAACACTGTGTGAAATAAATAAGTCATACACAAAAGCAAAATACACAGTGGAAAAATCACAACACTGATTACTTTGGGAAGTTAGGAGAGAATAACTGGAACTTTCTGGAGTGATGATTATTTAGTGTCATTTCACAGGGGATTAATTTCCACAGGTACATGCATTTATCAAAACTCAGCCAATGCACATGAATAGGAACAGATGAATGGAGAGTAAAATGAAAGATAAGTGTCATGTATAGGGGTAGGGAAAACATAGAATGTTATTAGATTTTATTGTTTTAAATGTCAGTCTGAAACAATGAGATGGACAGAAGGAATATGTGGAATCCAAAAAAAGAACACGAAAAAATGTTCCGCATCATTTCCATTAAGGAGATGCAAATTTGATCCACAATGAGATATCACTGCATACATATTAAAATGACTGAAATAAATAAGAACTAATGATAACCCACCAGTTGCTTGCTGGTAAAGATTACAAGAAACTGGAACTCTTATTTTACTAGTGAGAATGCAAAACTGTGCAGTCACTCTGAAAATGTTTGGTGGTTTCTTATAAAATTACACAAACGCTTACCACTTAACTAAATAATCCCATTCATAGGTACTTACCCTAGAGAAATGAAAATTCTGTTCACACAAAAACCTGTGTTTGCAGCAACAACAGTTTGTATCTACTTTTTGATGTCTGGAGCCTCAGCTGGATATAAGTGAATAAGTGGAGATGACTAAAATGACTAAAGATTCAAAGTGTCTAGTGGCTTCTTCAGCTACATGCCTGGTGTGGGAACTGCAATAGCTTAGCAGAGGCTGAAGTGGACCACACTGTTTCTCCATAGGAGTGTCCAGAGAGTGACCCGTCCAAGAAAACCAGGCCAAAGGTGTATAGCTTTGACCTAGCCCTAGAAATCACACCATATCACTTCCACCACATTTTACTGATTAATACAGTCATTAAGATCATCTCAGATTCAAGGGGAGAAGAAGTAAATTCTGTCTCTTGATGGGGAATGGCAAGTTCACACTGTAGATGAGCATGTGGATGGTAGATAAGGTTGCCTCTAATTCTGGAAAATATGATGTGTCATAGGGAACAAAGAAATTGATCTAAGTATAAATCTAAATAGCCACTGATGATAGAATGCAATAGCAATAATAGTAACTAATTTGGGGTGTTAACAGTAAAATGAAGATTAAATAGTGAATAACAATATGTAAAATAAACCCTGTGCATGAATGTTTATAGCAGCACTATTCATAATCACCCAAAACAGAAAACAACACAGATGTCCTTCAATAAGTGATGGATAAATGAACTATGTACATTTAAAGAATGTCTAACTCAACGATATATAATGTATAACTCAGTGCTGAACAAATAGAAAGGAATGACCTATTGTTACATACATCAAGTTGGAAGAATCTTTATAGTTAAACATAATTTTCAATGTTCTGGGATTAGTGATTATTTCACTTGTGAATGCACTACAAATATGCTAAAATCTACTGAATCATATACATTAAGATGAATTTTTATGCTATGTGAACTATATTTCAATTAACAATAGGTAAAACCAATTTTCAGAAGTAAAATCATGGCTCTCATACAGATAAAAAATGAACATGTGAAAGATTTATTTTACTCATCCGAGGGACACAGGCAGCTGTTATAAATGATTCAAAGGAAAAGTGGAAAAAAGCACTGTTTTATATGAATGGAATTGAATTGCAAATAGAGGCAAAAGTGTTTTTTGTACAGAAAGTAGGGAAACCAATCAAAATTACTAGATAAAAGAGTTTACATATCAATCAGTTACCTACAATTTACAAAGTAATTTCATTCTTTACAAAATTGCTCAAAAGACAACGGACAGGACTGAATCAGAGCTAATGCCTAGTTTTCCATTAAACTATAAATTCTACAGGATGTTAAAGTTGCTATAATGGGACAATTTGCAAGTCAATTTTACTTTACACTAATTTTAAAAATTAAAAAAATGAGTATTATTACACAGCGACTAGGTGACCAGAATGAAAATGAATATGCCTGTGGCAGTTAGCTACATCAAACACACAGTGGAATCTGGTACCAGGGTGAAGCAATGGGCAATGAGAAAAACCCACTGGTTTTGAGTTTCTGAAGGTTAAACCACACATTGATAGCAGTTTTTAAATGCAGTCAGGGATGCACTAACAGAACAATTTATGAATTGAAAGCAAATGCAGCTGAGGCCACAAATATCTCCTTGTTCTGGACAGAGGAGAGGCTAGGGCCTAGTGCTTTCTCCCAGGACTGAACGTTAAGTTAAAGTCCACACACCAGGTGAGATGACCTTGTGCCCTATCTCCCAGTTCTGGAAGTATCCCCAGGATACTCCCTCAAATGAAGCATTTATTAAACACAGAAATGCAATAATAACAGCTTTATTTATACTAGCAAAGATCTGGAAATGGGGCGGGTATCATCAACAGAAGAACGGGGAAGCTGTAGCATAGTCTAACAATGAACTGTTACTCAGTGTTAGAGAGTAAAAAGAGGGCCTCTCCCCGGGAACCCTAAACCCTCTTGCTCTAAATGGGTTCTGCTATCCACTGCATAAAGACAAAACATACTCTTAATGTGTAAGAGCTTTCAATAGAAAAGAACTTTAATACAATTAGTGTGCAATAGAGCAAAGAGAAAGCATATAGTTAAAATAGTTTCCCCATGAAACACCCAAAGCTACCTATCCACTTGTGGGTAAATGCCCAGCCAAACAGGGTTAGCCAAAAATGGGGCCACTGATGCCCGAAAGTTTGCACCTTCTGGTGGACACCCATAAGGAAGGGATAGAAGGGGCCAGGCAAGCCTGGAAGGAAAAGAGCAAAATAAAAATGCAAGTCAAGATAAAGGTGGCCGTTGGCAGCCTCCCCACAGGTCTCTCACCCACGTCTCTGTCTCATTCAAGTCTTTCCTTCCATGTCCCTGGTGCAAATCCCAGGCAGAGAAGCAAATGCAACTTCTTCATATGTCTCTCTCTGCTCCACGTACCTCCTCTAGGTCTTCTCTGTCCTTCTTCTTTATCAAATCCTTTCCCCAGTCTTATCTCGCTGTTCAGCTCCCCCATCATTGTGTCAGGCAGGGAACCTGGAACCTCCCCTTTCTAAGGCTATCACGCTGTTACAAAACGATGAACAACCGATGCATAACAACATGGGTGACACTCAAATGCATTATGCTGAGTGAAAGAAGACTTTCATAAATAGCATATGTGCTACATTTTTGGGGGGGGCAAGTAAGGACTCAAAGGGACATAAGAGGAATTTCTGATGATCATGGTCTGTATCTTGATAGAGGTTTGGATTATGTTTAGTATATGTTAAAACTGTTAAGTATATGTTAAAACTGAGTCAAAGTACCACTTCAGATTTGTACATTTTGATACAAATATATGTAGATTTTACATCAAAAGGAAAAAGAACCTTAGACAATTATTGAACTCTAGCTAATGACACATACACTAGAGGAAGGAGTATTGAACTCTGCAACTTACTTTGAAATGCAGCAAAAATAAAATGAATTGATGAATGTTAGCTCGGATGGATAGATGGAGATAGCGTTATAAAACAAGTTCAATAAAATGTAAATTATAGAAATTAGGTGATGCGTAGATAAGTGTTACTGAAAAGTTGCTTCAAATTTTCTGTATCTTTGAAGTTTCATAATAAAATTTTAGAAGAAACTCAGCTGGAATTCTACCCTCTAGAAAAAAAGCAACAAAGATCCTTCCCGAATGTGAGTCAGCAGCTCTCATTTAAAATCAAAAAGTAGCACATGCTTTCAGCATTAGGTAAGAAAAACGTGAAGTAAGAACTCAATCAAGGGCAAGCCTTGGTGTCATTCAACTGATTCTCAGAGCTTTGATTTATTGTTTATGAAGGTGAGAACACATTTCTCAGAAAACAAGAATCAGCATTTCTAGAAGAGAAAAGGGAGTCAGGCAGGTGTCTGTTTCCTGACTCATTTGTAAAGCTGTGTGGGCTAATGTGAAAAAAGAAAAAAGCAGCACGGCCTTATCCGAGGAGCCCTGCTCTCATTTCCTAGGTTACGAAGTGTGTGTTTTATCAGGAATGTAGCAAAGGCTCTCATGCTCCTTCTCAGAATCCCACAACTCCTATCCTCTGCCTTTTCCCTAGATTGAAACCTGAAATTCATTTACAGATCCTAGCGTTAAAGTGGGGCTTGCATTCCAGCTAGGTGCAGGGAAGATTCTAGAGTGCAAATGCAAATCTAGATGCAAGATCAGGGGAGGGTGGGGGTAAGATGGGATGAGAGCCTGAGCAGTCCAAGACCTGAGTATCTGGTAGGGAAGAGGCAAAAGGGAGGGAACACAGACCATTTTGATGACTCCCACATCTCTGCAAAAATAACACCAAGGGCCTCCCTGGTGGCACAGTGGGTTAAGCAACGCACTATGAAACAAACCGCAGTCACTGCAGCATGAGTTCGATCCCTGCTGCCGGCCGGCCGGGGCAGGGGACCCACATGGTGCAGCAGACCTCTCCTGCTGTGCCTGCTGCTCCCCTCAGCAGTGTACTTCCGTTGATCTGCCTGTTCTGCTCTCCGCTCTCTGTGGTGAATCCTCTCACCCCCCCACACCTCTGGCCTGTACCCCAGTGCTTGTATGCATAAATAAATAAATCTTAAAAAAATAACACCAAAACTAATAAATAATGCAGTTCATATTAGACAAACTCAAAAATACTCTATTTTTATTTTTTTATTGAGGTAACATTGGTTTACAACACTATGTGATTTAGTGGACTAGGTTCCCAGGTCCTCCGATGCATTTCACCACACCACACCCAGCAGCAAATCTTTCCAAGTCCAAAGGAAACAAACCTAGCAATAACAGCATCACTCAGAGTCAGTATGTTTCTACCCGGACTTTTTTTTCTTTCTATGCATTCTAATATTTTAGATTATACTTTTGAGAAAATTATAGATTAATGTTAAATTTTGAAAGTTTTCAGTATTTTTCCAGGCTTACTCTCTCCTCTTGGACTTCAAAGATACAAATGTAATACCATTTGCTAGTTCCACATGTCTCTGAGGCTTTTTTTCTCCGACTGTTTTCCCTGCATTGTTCAGACCAAGTCATTGCTGTTCTGCAATCACCTAGTTCCTCGGGTCTTTCTTTTTATCTGCTTATTCTGCTCCTGAGCCTATCAGCCTATCAGTTTCAATTGCAATGACCAATTAATTTTTCTTTGTACCTTTTATTTATTTCCTAAATTTCTATTTCTTTGCTTTCTTTACTGAGACTTCCCCTTTAAAAATTGCTTCAAGAACATTCATAATTATGATTTGGAATAGTTTTCTAATGGGTGCTTTAAAACCCTCATCAGATAATACTGACATTTCTATCATTTCAGTGTTGGCGCTATTGATTTTCTTTTTTCACTCAGTTTGACATCTTCCTGGTTTGTGTTACAATGACCAATTTCCAATTGAAACCTGGACATTTTCACTTTATGCTCTGAGTCTATGATTATTATTTAAACCTTCTGTTTTACTTGAATTTATATAATACCATTCCAGCGGAGGAAGAAGGGAGTACCGTCTCGTTAGAGGAAATAGAAGTCTAAGTTCCCCACTTGGCCTCTGTTTATATTTGAGTTGGGGAGGAGCGCCTCATCTTTACATTATGGGTGGGAGTACTGGACCTCCATGTGGTTTCAACTGACATCATGTTAGGCAGGGTTTCATTGCTGTCCATTGCGCTTCTGCTGACACCACCCCACCAAAGAATTTGAGGGATATTTTGCTGCTGTCGTGTGGGAATGGAAACGTAGGCTCCCCAGGTGATCCATGCCATCACAGTGGAAGGAGAGCTCAGGACTGCCAGGTGAGGATGAAAATCTCCTCTCCATACTTTGACCTTCTCTGGTGCAGGTAAGAATGAGGTCACTATTTTTTCAGTGCTGTTTGACTGCAGTAGAGGATTTGATAAAAGTTTTGTATCTTGCTAAGGTGTCTTTCCTGATCTCTTGCTCAGAGAGCAGGCTTCTGTTGGAGATAAATATGTGTGTGTGTGTGGGTATGTATATGTCTATATATATGGTGACAGGAAGGGAGACAGAGCAGGTTCTCGATGATTCTGGCAGAAGGGTCAAGGAAGAGTCCTGGAGCCCTCGGTGGCTTTTTTAGTCTTTTATTGCACCATTAAATCAGAAGGGACCAGGTACATGGCAGGGAGGGAAGCCGGGGGGTGGGGGTTAGGAGGGTGGCAGGCCTCCTAACCCCCGGCGCATCTCACTCTCTGGGCTCTAGCCTCTTGTCTCTGCCACTGCTGCTACTCTCGTTCTCTATGTTCTCGTTCTGCTGGCATCCTCATGACGCCACCCTTATACGCCCGCGTCTAAACCCAGGCGCACCCACTTGTGCATGCCCACCTAGGCATGCGTGCAGAACCGCAGGTGTTCATCATTACACCAATGGTGAAAGGGTGGAAAAGCCTGATAACTTTTCTCTAACCCTACTATATATATATTTAATCAGTGTTTCTGGATTGCTGGAATCTTCAGATTTAAGATAAAAAGAAAATTGGACAGCTTACCATGGGCATAAGCTTCAGGTCCTATAGTCCCTAACCAGCCTGCCTTCTTTCCTCCAGCTACATTGTCCATCTTTTTTTGCATGTTTGTTTTGTATACAATGTCCAGGGTTTTAAGTAATATTTAGTGGGAAGAATAAGAAAAAGTATATCTACTCCATCTTCCTGGAAGTGATTTACATTTACATTGCCATGGTCTCTTCCAGTCCTGCAGTGAGGGGGCCAATGTTAAATTACAAGGGTCACAGGTGTGAAAAAGTAAGGGATCATAAATCAAGTGTATTCTTTTTTTTAAAAAAATTTATTTGTGCATAAAAGAACTGGGGTACAAGCCAGTGATATGAGGGTGTGAGAGGATTCACCAGAGACAGAGCAGGGAGCAGAACAGGCAGATCTACTGAAATACACTGCTGAGGGGAGCAGCAGGCGAGACAGGAGAGGTCTGCTGTGCCATGTGGGTCACCTTCCTAGCCGGGGACTGAACTTGTGATGCAGTGGCTGCTGTTAGCTTCATAGGGCTGCACCTTAACTCCGTGTGCCACCAGGGAGGCTCCATAATCTAATACTTGATCATCTACTTGCTAAGCAAGGCAGTGTCTATCTGTGTGATAATAATATAATAAAGTAGTAATCCCCTCCATTTTGCAATACAAAACATCCTTAGACTAAAAATTAGGAATAAATGCAACTAAAGTCTAACCACCCTTTAACATTTCCTCTCTAGAGTTAACTGCTAACTCACTGAATTGCACCACCTTTTCCTCCCATAGGTTAATTCCTATGATTAACCATTAACTGGCTTTACCTACATTCCTGGAAACTTGGAAAACATTGTGTAACATCCCTAATAAAATTTTGTGTCTCTCTTAGTTGATAGTGGTATCAGGAACAAACATCTGTTGATTGTTGAGAAAAACCCTGCTGGGCAAGTCAAACACCTTGATTCCAGTCACCTGGACTGCTCAGCTCCTCCTCGGTCCTGCAAACGTGAAGGTCTGTACTTCCCTCACGTTCCTTTATCCTTTATAAAATCCCAGCATTCCCAAGTTCAGGGACTTGGTTGCTTTGAGGTGCCTGCCCCATTGTAGTGCCAGGAGGGCACAGAGCAGGTTCTCCATGAGCCAAGCAGATGGGTCAAAGAGGAGTCTTGGAGCCCTCGGTGGCTTTTTCAGGCTTTGATTACTCTTTACATCATTAGTGACCAGGTACATGGCAGGCAGGGAGGCCGGGGCGCCAGGAGGCTGGCAGGCCTTCTATCCCCCAGCGAATCTTCACTCTCTGGATTGCTACTGCCTATACTTTCTCTGCTTCTACATCTCTCCTCTTCTCCCCTCTCCCTCTCCTTCTCCCCTCTCCCTCTCCCTCCCCACTCTCGCTCCCTCTCTCCTTTCCTCTTCTCTCTCCCCACCCCTCTCTGCTTATACACCCCATTCTTAGCCCAAGTGCACCCACTTGTGCTTGCCCACACCCTACTTGAGGTGCCCTCCATTGGGGAAATGCCTACAGGGCCACAGGTATCTATCATTAATGCTAATGGCAGGAGGGCGGAAAAACCTGATCACTTTTCGCTGGCCCTACACCCACCAACTCCCTTGATGGCCATCTTGAATAAAGCTCCTTCATGTGAAGACAGTTCTTGTAATTCAGAGTCTGGCTTTCTGTACACAAGCAAAAAACTCAGTTTGGTCAGCGGCCCTGCCACAATCACCATCTGAAAAGAGCACCAAAGGCCCCAGGCCTGGTGTCTCAGTGAGCTGTTTGTTGGTGTGTGCCAACAACTCACAAAGAGCTATAACGCTGGTGTTTCTAACGCCGCCTCTGGTGACCAGGTGCACTGTGTCTGGATCACCCTTGAGAACTGTTAACAAGGTGTATCTGATGGGCCGGCACCGCCTTCTGGTGCTACTGCTTCCATTGTTGTCTGGGCCAGCATCCTGTGTTGTTCATCCCTTGACTGTTGCTGTGGGCTGCTATGGCGTCAACTCAGCGGCCCCGCCTGTGGTGGCCTCCAGCTGTGGCAGTGAGTTGATTCCTGTTCCATTATTTTGGTGTGTCATTGTAGGGTCAGAGAAATCAGGTCTTTTCACCCTCCCACCACTGGTATAATGATGGACACCTGTGGTGCTGCGCGCATGCCTGGGTGGGCATGCGCAAGTGGGCGCCCCTGAGTTTGGACACGGACTTATATGGGCGGTGTCATGAGGATGACAGGACCAACGCAAGCAGCAATTACCAACAAGCAGCAGCAAGACCAGCAAGAGCAGGAGCAGCGAAGCAGCCAAGAGGGTGAGATGCGTGGGGGGCTGGGCACCAATGCCTGCCATGTACCTGGCCACCTCTGACAATAAAAAGCATAAAAGCCACTGAGGGCTCCAGGACTCTTCCTTTACCCCGTCTGCTAAGAACCATCCCGAACTTGCCCTGTGCCACCTTCCTGCTGCTACAGTCATAAACTCCACACCCTTGTTGGCAGGACAGCGCCATCTTGAATGAGCGAGCTTTTGGGGGGACTTCTGGACACTGTGGACACTGCCTGGGATGAGATGGTTTAGTGCCAGGAAGGGGCACAGAGCAAGTTCTGGATGGTTCTAGCAGATGGGGTAAAGGAAGGAGTCTCGGAGTCCTTGGTGGTTTTATGCTTCTGTTTACAGAGATGACACCATTCTCTCAGAGGCGACCACGTACATGGCATGCAGGGGTGCTGGGGGGCCAGGAGGCTGCCAGGCCTCCCTCCTGGCCCCCGGCGCATCTCACCCACTTGGCTGCTTTGCTGCTGCTTCTCTCTGCTTCTACTGCTGGCGTCCTGTTCCTCCCGTTGCTGCTGCTCTCATTCCACTCTATTTTCTGCTACTGGCTTCCTGTTCTCCCGCTGCTGGCGCTGCTCTCGCTGCTGCTCTTGGCGTCCTCATGACACCGCCCTTATACGCCAGTGTGCAAACCCAGGTGCGCCCTTTGACCTGCCATAGCAGCTCTATAGTCCTGTTTAAATAGTAATAGCTGCATGATAGCAATATTATTATTTATCTGTGGATAATACCCCTGGAAAAGTAGAGATTTAACTACATAAAATGAAGAAGCAAAACCACTGTTTGCAGCAAATGCACCAAACCATAGTCGGTCTTGTGATCTGTTTAGCTAATTGACTTTTTGTATTTGCATTTCTGGTTTAGCAGCATCATACTGGATTTGAAATGTTATTTAATTTTACTTTGTATGCTTATTGTTAATTTCTGTACTTTTTGTCTATAAAATTTTCTAGAAACAATGTGCCTCACAAGGTGATGCTGAATCAACACTGAGACGATCTCAAGAGCCTACAACAGTAAGATGAAAACCTTATGTTAAAAAAAGTCCATTATTACTTTTCTACCCACCTTGTCACTCTCATGTGACCTCAGTAGGTGCTCAATCTACATATCATCCCTCAAACATGGGACATGACACCCACAAAGGTCCTGCTTTGGCATAGAGTGGCAAGAGACCATCAAATCCAGCAGCTATACTTGTCTATTGAATGGCAATGCTTTCAGAGAGATCTAAATCAGATATCTACATCATCCAAGATTCAGGAAAAAAAACCTAGGATCAAAAGGGGGAAATATGAGCATTAATATCCAGAATTCTATTTAAATGAAGTTGGGAGTCTACCCACAACATGTGAAAAGTACCCACACATGTGAAAATCAGCAAACTGTAAGACCAAAAACTTCTTGACTCTCCCATGAAAAATGATGTTGCTTACCTAATTCAGCAGAACTGCAGGGAAGGTTCTCTAGAGTTCCATGACCTTGGATTTGGTGATGTACATATGGGTCTTGTGATGAATGTACTCTCCAAACTACCCTCCCTTCTGCTTTTGAAATAAACCCCCTTTATTATTGAAGTAACTGCTTTTGTTTGAGATAGACATGCCATTTTTATTATTGCGTAGCCTCTTTTAAACATCCTTAATGATATTGGTTATCTATACCAATTAGTTGTATACATGTCTTATGCAAAAATCTTATTACTGTATCAACTACATTGTTCTTACAGCTTTATGATAGCCGCTATTACTGCTCATGCTCAGTTGAGAATATCATTTACAGCTTTGGCCTCACATTGCCTTGATTCCAAACTAAGATCTGCTGTACACGAACACTGTGAGCCAAGAAGTTATTTTAGCTCATGGAGGCTTGGGTTTGTCACCTGTAACTCAGGGATAATATTATCAATATAATACTCATAGGATTATTTAAAGCATAAATGAAATAATGGGTATACAGTGGCACAGTGCCTGACACAATGTAATTGGTCAAGGATATATAAATGACACACACTATAACTCTTGGTATGGCGAGAAGTGGGAAAAGTCCCTCCTCCCACTCAGAGTAAGATCTCTGGTGCAGATCAAGAATAAAATGGAGTTCTGGAGTCCACAGAGTCACACAATTAGACCACCCTGCTAGGGTGGAGTATAGGAAATATAAATAGAACTGGCCTAAGGCAAAGAAACCCTTGCTTTCTTTTGGCTCTCTTGGAGACCTTCTTTTCTGCATAGTTTGTTCTTTTTATTCTTTCTGATTCCAGAGGGCTGGTGCAGTAAGATGCTATTCCCCAACTCTTGGAAATTTCTGCAGGACCAGGGTGTGGCCCAAGGGAAAGGAGACAGAGGGTGGGTGGCTTAGCTCATTTAAGTCTTATTTTTAAATGAGGGGCCGTGAAAGAGAGAGGATAAGGTAAAGCCCTTTTTCTCTATATCCTCACTTCCCACACTTAAGTTTTAAGATTCAGTGTGGAGAGATACGGTGTAGGTTAGCTTCAGGTCTCAACATCCTGCTGAGCTCACCTTCTTGGTTTTGTTGTTATTGTTGTTGTTTGGGTTTTTGTAGGTTAATTTCTTTTTGTGACCTCTCAGGATGGCAAGTGTGGCAATAAAATCAATGGTGGTTCTGAAGCTGTGGAGAAGCTCATGGCCTTCCCCTTACCACAGAAGCAATCATCATTTCCTTAACTACCTAGAAGAATGAATATTCAGAAGTATTATCTAGGTGTAGGATTGTTGGGGTTCAGTGCATGGGGTCCTTGCAGATGTTCCCATTCATTAGCATAAGTCAAGTTTATTAAGGAAAAGAGGAAGAGCAAAGAGAGATGCCTGCCTAGACACAGGTGGGCAGAGAGCTGCATTTTGAAAGGGGTAGGCTTAAGAAGGGACACCCAGATAGACATAGGTAGGCAGACAATGAGCAGCCTGCGCTTACCTTGTATGGAACCTAGCTGGACGGGAAATAAATCCTTGACAGCACACACGTTTCAATCCAGAGTTGAACTGAGGGTTTGTTCAGTGCTGTTTTTCTTTTGGCTACTGTAAAGATTTTTTTAAATGGCCACAAATTCACTGAAAGTCCTCTCATTGAGATGTGGAGTCTAAGTTTCCTCTCCTTGCATCAAGGTAGCCTTGTGATTGCTTCAACCAAACAGTTTTACATTACTTCTAATGTTAGATCATAAAATGCCAGGCAGCTCCCGCATGGATGTTTGGGATAATCCCTCTGAGGAAAGCCAGTTTCCCTGTAAGGATTTTGCTAACTCTGAGATGGCCACACTAGAGTGTGGCTTCTCCAGTCAACAATCACAGTTGAGTCAGTCTTTTTGCCATTCCCACCAAGTCACCAGTCATGGAAGTGAAGCCATCTTGGCTCCTCTGGACCATCCCATCTGTCATCTATGTACCCTGAGTGACCTCAGTTGATACCAGAAGAGAATTACCTTGCCAAGCTTTGCCCTAATCCCTGAACCACAGACTCCATAAGCATAAAAAAATTATTTTGTGCCACTAATGTTGGGGTGGTTTATTATGAAACAATTGTAACTGGAACAAGTACATAGTTAGGGTCTGTAGATTTTGAGGTTTGAGGAACCCAAGATATCCCACCCAAATCTCTCTCTTCCTATGAACCATGACCCTGGCTTTGTGGCGATGCTTTTCTTCCACTTCATTTTAGCTTCTTTTGAAAAATAAGGCAATGGCCAAATACTTTATGGTGATAGGGCAAAGTGGTCCAAGAAATGGAAGAACAGAAAGAAAAATAAGCAGTGAAGTAAAATTAATGTTTCTTAAGTGATTTTGTGAGGAGGAAGCGCCAGATGGACTGGGATCAGCTTCCTGAACTGTCCCGAGTTCTCCTAATCCTGAGAATTTATCTCTGCTCTACCTCTATGAGGACATCCACGAATATTGGCTCCTTTCCACCACCAGCATAGCTGCACTCTCCTGATGCTCCATGGGACTGGCTCTCACGAAATGGAAATAACTCTGGGCATCCCATCTCAGACAACTTGGGGCTGGGACAAACTGACAGGAGGAGTTGGAAATGAGCAAGTAAGTCAATGTCTTACCATCTGGGATTTAGATGATAAACTTTGCTTATCTGAAGGAAGTTGAACTATTTCCAAGGAAGCATCCAAGGTCAGGATAATTAGAATCAAAGAATTTGGGGGCACGACGACCCTTAGAGGTCTTCTAGTCTAATTCCCTTGTTATATACATTAAAAAAATGAAACTCAGGAAAAGGAAGTGATTTGGGTAAATTTATGAAGCCAGTCAGTGGCAGAAACAAGAAGAGAAAACTGGGTTTCCACGTTCTAATCCAGAGTTTTTGTCACACACCAATGCCTCACAATTTTTAGCATGCACACAGATCACCTAGGGGCCTTGTTTAACATAAACTATGCCAGGGGCTGAGGTGATGCATTTGTAACAAGTTCTTATGTGATGCTGATGCTGCTGGTTCTGTTGACCCACCTTGTGTAGGAAGACTATTGGCCATAATTAGAGGGAGAAACCAACAGATCCTTTTTCCTTAAAATGTAGCCATCATAGCCAGTGTTCTGTCTTTTACCCTAAGTAGACTATTTTTCATTTGTCATCTCCCTATAACCTCCTTCTTTTGAACTCTTTGCCACCTACCTTGATATTAGCAACAGGAGATGATGAAATAAACATGCACAAGAGAATAAGAAGGAAAGTGATCGTGTAGTTAAGTCAATTTTACTTTTCTTTAGTGGCTTTTTGCAAAAGGTTTGTCGAAGGTGGAGGTAGAAACTGGCTTCAAAACAAGTTTGGGGGTTATTTATGGATTTCCTGTCCCCTGTACTCATGGAAAATCCAGAGCATGCAGTATGAATATATAATAGTGTGCCCAGTTTTCTTGTGTGGTTTGTGGAAATTGGTCACATTGCTTTATAGCCACACCACATGTATTTAAAGGCTATAGCTCTGCAATGGGGTTTCAGTCCAAATGATTCAGAAAATTGTTTCAATCCTTTACTTTGTCAGTAGATTTCTGGCTGGTACTTACAGAAGAAGTGGCTGAAGAAGAGGGAAACTTATGGCTTCTATTTAGGCTGGCCAGCACCTTCAACTTAAGCAAGATTATTTTTCTTCCCAATTTTAGAAAATATAAACTCAGATCAAAGTGAACTCTGCCTTTCCAACTCAGTGAACCCTGTGACCTTAGATAGACCTGAGACCTGTACTTTCTCCCAGGGGCCTCAGTTTCCTCATTTATGAAATGAGGAAATGTACTTCTAAAGTTCTTCTAGTCCAATTCCCATCTCCTGGCCTGGATGGTGGACACTGATGATGATGAAATGGACTAAGGCCATAAATGCAAGAGTTTCAACTTTATCCTCCAGGTTCCCCTACTTCCTACTAGAGAAAGGAGATAAGTATGTTGGAAAGATTATCAGTTACAATGAGCAAAACGATGCCATCTGTGGTTCTCCCTTCATTACCCAGAAATATATGTCAACCAGAAAGCTTCTCTCAGTCACCAAGAGTTCTTTAATCTGAGGTTTTCCTCTGATAAGTTTTTCTGCTTGTGTCCTTCGTGCTTCTTGGTGACTAGAAGCAGGATGAGGGGCAGGACTGGGAGCAGCTGGAGTCTGACCATCACGTTCTCTCGTGAGGTGTCAGTAATGACCTTGGCCATATATGAAATGTGAATAATACCTGGGAATTTTTGACTGCTTTTTCAAAGGATATTCAGATTGAAATTCCTTTGTCAACACTTTAGAGAGCAGAAAGGAGGAAAGGACAATCTGGTGGAGGTTGATTTCCTCACCTTTTAACAGACCTTCAGGATCTCCCTGGTGAAGGAGTACTATGCCTTCGTCAAGGCGTGTAAGTACTCAGTGTTTTCAGAACTGACTTGAATGCTTTGGGCCTAAGAAAAAGTTAAAAGGTAAAATTTTATTCCAAAAAATATGGATTAGCCCAGATTCAACTGTGTGATTTCTTCATCTCACCTTAGATACTTAGATACTGTCTGATTTACTTTTGTTTCTTTGGCTTTCCTCTGTTGTTGTTTTGCTTGTTTGTTTGTATTTGACTTGCATGACAAATAAGAACTTCTAAGATGCCACATTATTTCACTGGGATCTAATTTTTTTATTCTATTTTAAAAGTTTATGCTTACAGGAACTGAGGTACAGGTCAGAGGTGCGGGGAGGGGTGAGAGGATTCACCACAGAGAGCGGGGAGCAGAACAGGCAGATTGACTGAGATACACAGCTGAGGGGAGCAATGGGTGAGACAAGAGAGGTCTGCTGCACCATGTGGGTCTCCTCCTTGGCTGGGTATCTAACTTGTGCTGCAGTGGCTGCCCATAGCTTCATAGAGCTGTGCCTTAACCCCTTGTGCCACCAGGAGGCCCCTGAGATCCAATCATACATAGAGAAGGTTCCTGAAACTAGGTATTAGTGACATTTGGGGCTTAGAAATTCTTTATTGTCAGGGCTGCCCTATGCATTGCAGGGTGTTTACCGCTACCCCTGGTCTCCACCCGGTAGACTCCGGTAGCACCTTTTCCCGTGTCAGACAACTAGAAATGGCCAAATGTTCCTGGGGGGGGGGGGGGAGGGGAGTAGATATTTCTCCCCTTGTTCCAATCTTTCTGGCCCCCATACAAGGACTCCACCTTTCCACTGGAGGTTATCAAAGAAGATGGCTGTGCATACCCTGGATCCTGCTTATGCTCTTCTTCCCCCGCTTGCAGATGTCCCCTGTCCAGCAAGGAGCTTCTCCAGTGGTCCAGGTTTCAAGCAGTCATTTTTCATCTTCATTTGACTCTCTCATCTTCCGTGGAGGCTCTATCCTGCAAATCCTCTATAACAAAGCAAATGAGCTGAGGTCTGGTCTTATAGTCACTGTATATATTTGATTTTGAATTGTTGGTTCTGAGAAGCATTGTTGACTCCTGTGGTTTAATGTGCTGAGACATGGAAGGAAGAGTAAACAAAGAGGAAGAGAGGAAAATAAAACAGAGGTGTCTGCTCTAGACTTCTCATATGAAGAAGTAGAATCCTAAACCAGTTCAGGCAGATTTGACCATGTGACATTTTAAAATGGCCATATAAGGGAATTTCACACTGCAGTCAATACTGCCAGTTCATGGATTTTCTGTTCCGTTTGAGGTTTCTGTTTTCTGAAGTTATAAGATCATGGACACTTCTTGATAAACCTCTTCCTTCAGAGCACGGTAAGAAGGTACCAGAGCTGAAAACAGACTTTCTAAAATGTGGTAGAGCAAGCTGATATTCCAGGAGCCTGGCATTCCAGACTAGATCTTCTAATCAGCAGTGTGATATAGGGCAACTCATACTTCTACAGCTTATTTCTAACATCTGAAAAATTAGAGAAGCTCGGACTGCAAAATCTCCACGTTCTCTTCTTTTAAGACAATACATTAAATAATTGGTTCTTAAAATATGCTGGAGTACCTTAGAATTTGATTTCCGAGCAACTAATGCCGCCATCTTGTGGCTAAAATGAGTTTTTCTTTCTGTACTAAAATTGGCTTTGTTCAGATAATGCATGGATTTGCATTCACTCAGTGCATTTTCTCTCTCTCTCTCTCTATATATATATATATATATAATATATGTGAGTGTATCCATCTATACATCCGTCCTATTTCTTTTATTGAAATATAGCCCTATTCATAGGGTGATAATTTTTTCCAAATTAAGCACACCCAGATCATGAAACAGAACATCACTAGATTCCAGAAGTTCTCTTGTGCCCCTTTGCAGTCATTACACCCACCCCCACAGAGACACGATGAATTTTAGAAATGTAATGATGAGAAAAAAGAGCCAGATGCAAAAGTTATTATCCACCCTATCGTCACGGATTCCACTATCCTGATTAAGAATTAATAGATTAGTTTTGCTTGGTTGTGTACTTTACATAAGTTGAATTATGCACCATAGCATAATTCTTGAACTCAACATTATGCTCGTGAAATTCATGTTGTTACATGTAGTGGTGGATCGTTTTCATTGCTATAGAGTATTCCTCAGTCATAAAAATTTTTCTTTAATGTTTTTGCTATAAAAGTAATGTTATATGCAGTGTATAAAAGTGGGAAAAAGTTTCTTCACCCAAAGGTAACCCTCATTAATATTTTGGTGAATTTCATTTCAATATCATTTTTATACATCTTTGTCAACATTTAATATAGCTAAATGGAGCTATCTAAATATAGTTAAATAGTTGCATATATATATTGTTACCTTAATACTATAAACACTTTGCTATGTTATTGAAAGTCTTCATGGATATCACTTTTAGCTTATATCAGTCCCTTAGTCTTAGATATTTGACATGTTCAGTTGTTTGTATGTACACGTTTATTTGTTAAATTTCATGTATATTTTTAACATTTTTTATTTTAATTTTTGGGATCACATTTTTGTTTTTCTATATGTACACACGTCCTACTCACCCTCCACAAAACCCCCTTGCCCACACCCCATGTGCCTTCCTCTCCCACCCTCACGTCCCTCCCCTTTGTTCCCGCTGATAACCATTATATTCTTTTATCAACTTCAAGATTTCTTTCTTACTATAGTTTACCAATGTATTTTTTGGTTATTTATATTCCAAAGATAAGATTTTACTTACTTCACTTAACATAATCACCTCACAATTCCATGTGCACTATTTCATTTTGTCTGCCATGCTACTACTTCATGCTTTTCCCAGCTGTGCAGTATTCCATTGAGTATACATTCCATGATTTCTTTATCCAGAGTTTCTGCTCCAATTTCTCTCTCTTCAGTTTCTGGGATCCCAATTATTAAGTTCCCTCTTCTAATTGTGCCTGATGTTCCTCATAAAATTATCTCATTTTTCCATGTCTTGATTATCTCTCTGTTTCTGAATGGGTGATTTATTCATTTAAGTCTTCTACATCTGAAATTCTTTAGTCTGCCAGTTTAATTCTATTTAAAGCACTTTCTAAATCTGTCTGCCTTTCAGAGTCTCTCTTTGTGATCTTTTTATATTCAGTCTCTTTGCTGAAGAACTGTCTTTGGTCCTGTTATCTCCTTTCTGAGATCTTACACCTGCCAATCTTCCTTTGACCTTCTAGTAGCTCATTTAGCACCCTTAATATTGTTCTGAAGTCATTGTCTGATAGGTCTTCTTTCTGTATCCTTTATATTTGTCCCATGACATCTTCTCATTTTGCTTTTCCATCTTGTGTTCAGATGTTTCTTGCTTCCTAAGCATGTGTGTTGCCTTATTTGTTCTTTGTGTGTGTGTGTGTGTCTCTGGGGCTGGGGTGCTGGGAATTTAGTTTTGCTTGTTTCTCTACTTTACTTTGGCAATGAAGTAGGGGCAGGATGGGTGTCTGGGGCTTTAACACTCTATCTCAATTTGAGGAGTAAATTTGGTCACCTCTACCTCCTCTTTCATTCCACAGCAAGCTGTAGCCTATGCTTACGTTGTTTTAACTTCCCACCCCAAATCCCTGCTGCTCCTTTCTGCCATGGATCATAATCTATGAAGCTTGAAACTCCAGTGGGAGGAGCAAAGTCTGGACTGCCAGGCTCATACTCCAGGACTAATTTGTACTTGGCAAGGAGGCAGCACTGCACCAGAGTGTGGTGGGTGGAAATGTGTCCACTTGTCTCTATGGCTGCCAGCAATGGCTGCTCCAGAGCCCCACCCTGCCTCTGCTGTAGGCTTCTGCCGGGCTGCAATATCTGTGTGCCATTTGTTTGATTTCCCAAAGTATTTGTGAGTTATCTCACAAGTCCTTCTCTCTGCTATTGGGCTTTTTATGGAGTCCAGCCTGGCTCTACCCGGTATCTCTTTGATCTCTTTTGGGAGGTGGGTGGGGAAGAAGCTTTCAGTGCCCACCCCAACTTCAGAGTTCCCAATTTCCTGGGTCTGTGCCCTCAGAGTTCCCATGACCTCAGGTCAGGTCTGCACCCGCTTGTGTGTCACCAAAGTTCCTCCAGGCAATTTCATTATGTCCTGTGTTGCCCTCATCATGGCTTTGGTGTCTACCCCCAGTGCTTTCAGCTGGCGTGATAGCTACTCACCCAGTCATACTCCCCTTTGCTTCCTCCCACATCTTCCCCTCAACAACCACCACCATTATTTTGAAATCTATGTGGGATGACCCTGGAACCCTATAGATGGAAAATAGCATCTGGGTCTGTTATTATTTAGCAACTATTATCTTTTAACAGTTTTTATTTTTTTAAATTTTTTTCTTACAATGTTTGCTTTCTTTCCTCAGGTATAGTAGTCCCTACAGCATTTCCACCACCAATTCACCCATGCACCATCACCATTGTCCTTTGTGATCTTTCCTCCCCTGTTTTGATCCCAATCCCTCGCGCTGCCCTGCAGAATATCTCTGATTTATAGTTGTCTGTTTATTTTTGTTTCATTGTGTTGTTATTTTTTTCCTATAGTCTTCCTATAAGTGAAACCAACCGGTATTTTTCTTTTTCCTTCTGACTTATTTCACTGAGGATTATCCCTTCAAGCTCTATCCATGTTTCTGCAAATGGCATTAGTTTATCTTTTTGACTACTGAATAGTATTCCATTGTGTACATATACCATATTTTCTTGATCCAGTCGTCTATTTTTTGGCATCTGGGTTGATTCCAAAACTTACATATTAGAAATAGTGCTGCAATAAGCCTATGGGTGCATGTATTCTTTTGAGCTAATGTTTTTGTGTCCTTTGTATATATTCCTAGTAGTCGAATTACTGGGTCATATAGTAGCTCCATTTTTAGTAGACTGAGGAAACTCCAGACAGCTTTCATAGGGGTTGACCAGTTTGCAGTCCCACCAGCAGTGTAGGAGAGTTCCTTTTTCACCACATCCTCACCAACATTTGTTGCTATTAGTTTTTTAAATATATGCCATTCTTGACTGGTGTTAGGTGGTAGGTACCTCATTGTGGTTTTAATTTGCATTTTCCTGATTGAGGGATGTTGATCATTTTTTCATGTTCCTGTTGGACATTTGTATTTCCTCTTTGGAGAAGTGTCTTTTAAGTTCTTCTGCCCATTTAATAGTTGTTTTAAATGGAAAAGGTGGTCCCAGTCTCTCTCTTCTACCATGTTGTGGATGGAGTTGATTGTGTGCATGTGTGTGTGCTTATTAACAAACACAGTGACAATCCTGGTCACAAAATATTTTCTGTTCTTCTGGAAGCATCATTGCTATAGGCTATGTGAAGTAGAGTTCCTGGGTCAAAGTCTTCAGAAACAGGAGGTAGCTCCAGTTTGTGCCTAGGATAGCTTGGTGAGAGATTAGAGGAAAGAACTGGAATACACATGTGCCAGTGTATTAGATGCTTTGATGATCTCTCACTTAACTCTCACAGAAGTTCAACTGTGTTTTCATTACCAGCAATGAAAAAATATGAAAAAGAAGCAAAAAAAATTCTAACAGCATCCCAAATACATAGGAATAAATTTTACAAGGATTTGGAAGATTAAACTAAAAACAATAAACCTTTGTTGGAAGAAATTAAAGAAAAAATGTTGAAAGACACCCTGCTTTCAGGGAATGGGAAACTTGGTATTTTTAAAGATACCAATACTTCCTTCCCATGGTAATCCCTATCAAAATTACACTTTTTTTTAGAAATGATAAAGAAAACCATCAAATTAATATGGAATTGTGGGTGGCCCCCAAACAGCCAAAATAATCTTGAAACAGAAGAACAAATTTGGAGGCCTCACAGTTCCTGTTGAATTTAGCCATCTAAAGGAATGGTATACTCATACATCTTACAATGCAGGGGAACCTCAAAAACATCATAGTAAGTGAAGGAATCCGCATGCAAAAGAGCACATAATATATCATTCTGTTTACAGGAAATATTCAGAATAAGTAAATCCATAAAACAGAACACTGATTGGTGGTTATCAGGAAGTAGGATAAAGGAAGGGTAGGAAACAATTGGTTAATGGGTCAGGGCTTCCTTTGAGGATGATGAAAATGTTTTGGAACTAGATATAAAGGTGGAGGTTGAACAACATTTTTAATTTTTTTAAATTTATGCATATATGAACTGGGTGTTGGCCAGAGGTGTGGGGGTGGGAGGAGGGTGAGAAGATCCACCAGAGACAGAGTTGGGGAGCAGAACAGACAGATCTACTGAAATACACTGCTGAGGGGAGTAGTGGGCAAGACAGGAGAGGTCTGCTGCGCCATGTGGGTCAGCTCCCTGGCCAGGGATTAAACTCAAGTGCAGTGACTGCTGGTAGCTTGATAGTGCTGAAACTATAACCCTCACGCCACCAGGGAGGCCCCTGCACAACATTTTAAATGCACTAAATAACACAGAATTGTTCACTTTAAAATAGTTAATTTTATGTTATGTGACTTTTACCTTAAAATCTTTGTGTTCCAAAAGATACCATAAAGAAAGTGAAGGCAACTCTCGATGTGGGTTGAAATTATAGAAGAAAATATTTGTAAATCATAAATCTGTTAAAAGACATGTATCCAGAGTAATTAGCATTTATAATTCAGCAATTAAAAAGACAAATAACTTCATTAGAAACCCCATGGGCAAAGGGTTTGAAAAACCACGTGTCCAAAGAAGTTGGACAAATGAGCAACAAGCACATGAAATGATGTTCAGTATCACTAGTTATTAGGGAAATGCAAATCAAAACTCTGAGATGCTACTTCACAACATGAGGATGGCTATCATTTTTTAAAAAAGACATAAAAAAACAAGTGAAATTTGAACACTCACACACTGCTGGCAGAAATGTAAAATGGTGTAGCCACTTAGAAATACAATTTGGCAACTCAAAAAGTCAAACAGAATTGCCATATAGCTCAACAATTCCATTCCTTGTATAGACCCAAGAGAAATAAAAATACATGTTCACAAAAGGATTGTCTACACACATGTTCATAACAGCTTTATTTGTAATAGCCCCAAAGTGGAAATAACCCAAATGTCTATCAACTGATGAATAAACAAAATGTGGCATGTCCATAAATGGAATGTTTTTCAGAATCTTTCTCATTCTGTCTCTGGGGATCACTGAGGACTGTCTCCTCCACACTCCCAGTTTCTTCTATATGTGTCTGTAATGCTTTCTGTACTTATGTAGATGTCACTGGAGGACATTGCCATTCACCTGTCTTCATCAGTATCACTATTATTCCGGGAAGTTGCAAATAGACTTCATTATACATTCTATTAATTTACTAAGAAAACCATCAACAGAAAACAACCAAAAGTTTATAAGCAAAGATTTTTTTGAACTCCTTCCTCAAAATCCTCACATGCTAGGTCCACCAACCTTAGAACTGTTGTATAATTATTCTTAAATAACCATCACAACTCCCCTCCTCATTGAAAGACCCATCTTAAACATGACTTCACAATCTCATACATATCCTGACTTTACTTACAGATGCTACCAAGTCTCTGTTGAATCAGTGTTCCACCCTTACCATGTTGAAAATAAACTCAATTTTGTCTCATCATCAACAGGTTGTTTTGGTGATATTTTGGAAGAAGTATAATTCCACATTCATTCATATATTTAACTCTCCCCACTAGATTTTGAGTTCCTTGAGAGTACAAGCTATATCTGCCTTCTTTTAATTCATCACATCTAGCATGCTGCCTGGGCTATAGTGAGGATTTAAACAAGAACTTGAATGAATGAACGAACAAATGAAGGTGAGCAAACCTGGAGGCTGCGAAGACAGTTGGAGGCTATGGAAAAAAACCCAGGCTGAAAAAGATGAAGTCCAATTGAAGTCAGTCTGAATAGAGAAAAGGGAAAATATTTAGGAGAGAGAATTAATGAGCCCACTTAACCTATTTTAGCTAATAAAAGAGAAGATAGAATCAAAACTGGCTTTGAGGTTCCTGTTTTGGTGACTGAGTAGATGTCATAAATAACTTTCAATGTTGATAATGGATTTAGAAGAAAGAACAAGTGTGGAGGCGTGATGATGTAGTCTATTTGGGCATTTAAGTCAAACTCAGGAGTATTTTTATACTTCCTGACAAAAGACTCTGAACTTAGTAATTTAGAAGTCTAGGTTCTAGTCTGGTTTGACTGATTTAGTTATTGACCATTATATCCTTGCTTTATTCTCATGCTTCAAATACAAATAAGTGTTCTCCATGTATTAGTCCCACTTTAATCATTTTGGATAGAAAGATATAGACTGTCTTATATTATCTGAAGTAAGGACATATAAGAGAACAGCAGAGGGCATCACTATATAATAGGTAGACAGAATGAACTAAAAAGCAGTCTGAAGAATAGATCAGCATTTTCAGGATGTAATATAAAACATACTTATAGTTTATGAAATTAAAGTAATTATACATATGGGTTTTTATTTTTTCAGAAAGAACTTTAACATTTACATTCAAGTAACTGGCTTATAACATTGTATTGGTTTCAGGTATACAGCAGCATTGTGAATTAGCATCTGCATTATGTTCACCACCAAAAGGCTAGTTTCCATCGTTCACCATACATAATTCTATTTTTTCTTTTCTATTATTTTGCTTTTGTTTTTTATTAACTTTATATATAAATACATAATTCTTAAATGCATGATTTGCCCACTCCGTAATCAGGTGAGCTGCAGAGAAAATAGGTTATCCTATTTTATGGATGAGGAAGAAAGCTCTGTATGACTAGCAAGTTTCCCAGACCCAGAAAGCGAATAAAAAGCAAAGATAGGGCTAAAGCCAGATCTTTCAACTCATCTGTTTCAATATGCTGGTTTGAATGTTGGACCAAAACCATAAAGTGGATTGGAATTGTTTAGTTAAAGACATCAATGTTCTCCTTATTTTATGATGAATAATTTACATACTCTTTGTAGAAATGACAAAAAGATGGCTTCTTTATTTACTGTAATTGGTCTTATTCAGGAACTCCCCATGCCAACAAGATACAGGTGGTATAGGGGAAAGTTTACGGATCCCTCCCTCTTATCTCTGTTGGTCTTTGCTGTAGTTTGGCTTTTCTGGCAACAAGATACAGGTGGTATAGGGGAAAGTTTACGGATCCCTCCCTCTTATCTCTGTTGGTCTTTGCTGTAGTTTGGCTTTTCTGACCGGTCTCTGGGCTGGAATGTACTGCAGGCAAGTACTTCCATTTGCCTTTTTGACATGAAATAGCATCTACTGTGGCTGCCTGCTCATTACATTATTCCATTGCCTCTGGACATTGAGGTTCCTATTCTCAGAGGCCTTGTCCAACTAAAAGCCTCTGCTAGGCGTGATCTTGGCAGTTTCTTCATGCCTCTTCACTGGTGCATGTGACATATGGGTCTTTCAAAAAGTAGAGGTGGGTTTAGATGTGTAAGACATTTATTGGGGGAAATATCAGAGGGAGAAAGGGGTGGAGCAAGAGCAGTCTTCAGACCCCATGTAGGCCTGACCTCTGTGGAAGAAGAGAGGGTAAGGGGACTTTGGCAAAAAGAATGCAGCCAAATTCTAAGAAAATTTGGGCCAGATCAAATAGGAAATGCCCAATCTAAAATTGTATGTTAGAGAAATCCTGCGTTCCTCAGGAATAAGTCGGCTGTTACAGCTGTCATGTTCAATCATTGACGTAGTGCAACCTAGGAGAAGTGTAACTTTTGTGACCTGTGGTAGTACAGAGGGATGTAAGCTGTAGCTGTCAAATGTGCTTCCTGTTAGGGGAAAAAAACTAACACACAGACAACTAGATATGGAGCATAATATCAAGTAGTGATTGGTGCCAGAAAGAAAGCAAAAAACAATGTAAGGGCATGAAAAGTGACTTTTGCTTGGAAGGGTTAGTATCCCAGAAGGCTTCTAGGAGGAGGTGACAAACACTTCTCATGGGAGCTGGTTTTGAAGGAAGCAAAAGCAGAAGCTGCCAGACCTCCTATATTCAGAATTGGCACATTCCAATTTTACTCACACCATCGTTCAAAGCAAGTCACAAGGCCATCCTATGGATAAACCCAAGCAAGCGGAGAAACACCTCCTCATAGAAAGCATATATTGGCACAGTGTGCACATACAATAGGAGGGATCACTCTTGGCTATTTTGCAGATAATGCGCCACAATATTTAAAGTCATGAGATTGGATGAGATCATTAAGGGAATGAGATAGACATTGACATGTGAGACACTTTGATGATGAAGAGGAACCTTCAAAGGTGACTGAGAAATAACAATCTGTGTGGTACAGGAAGACTAGAAGAGACTGGGATTCAAACCATGACTCTGCCACTTGCTGTGTTACGATGAATACCTATTAGATCCTGGATATGATTCTTGTAAGCCTTAATTCCTTCATTCACAGAAATGAGGATATGAATAGTACCTACTTTTCTATTCCTTTTTCATCACACAGCAGATAATAAATGAATAACTAAATGAAAAAAATCATCCTTTGGCTCGAACACAAAAGCCACTGGTTTCTTTGCAAAGTGGAATGCTGAGTGCAGAAGAGAAAATGGCTGAAGGATGAATTGAAGCTTCTTTTAAGACACTTATGTATAAAGAATGAAAAGGCAGGGGCCAGACTGGAACCAAGTGTCAACTATGAAGGTTTTTTTAATATATGTTATTTTAAAAGTTTGTCTTTTTCTGATTAGAAAACCGGTTATAGAACTGAAGCACCCAGAGGAGTGAGGGGTGCAGGAAGGCAAAGAACAATAGGGAAGGAAGCACATGGACTATGGTGGTGGAATGTGGGTGCCCTACTGAGGAAGTACATGATGGAGAGAAGCCTAATGTTACCACAATTAAGTGAATATAGTAAATTTTTAAAAATAGAAAGTTTCCCTAGTCAATTGCTTGTACCCTGAAGTAAAAATGATATAGAAAACATAATAAATATTTGATTGTTTACTAAACATAGTAGATATTTGAACACGTTTTAAATGCTACAGTTACAGGGTGATGCCAAAGAGAAATGGGATGACCTGGGTGTGAGTCCTCACTTGTGTTTAAAAAACTCAGAACAAGACCCAAGGTCAGGCACACAGGAATGGTTAATAAAAGATTTACAAGGGAAGTGAAAACGCGCAAGTGCACGTGCACCCACACACACGGAGTGGGGAGGTCAGAGGAGAGAGAGAGACTAATTGATCAATAGTCCTACCCAAAATGCTGTCTGAGTTGGGACCTCAGGTGCACCTGAACGTAGGCGAAACCACGTCCCCTCCAGACCCACAGGTGTTGTTTTTATTCCAAGCATGGCTGCTTAAATCCACCCTAGCAACCCCCTTCAAGTCAAGGGTCACGGCAGATCCATGGCATGATGGGAGTTGTGATCCTGGGTTCCTGAGATCTCTTTGGCATGGAGGTGGGGGTGGTGTCCAGAAAACATCAGTGGGTGGAGTTTATTCAGGACATACAAGTCCCCCAACACAATTAGAAGGCACTTATACAATGGGAGTGACCAAATATACGAGAGAGAAAGTAAGAGATGAGATATTGTCTGCCAAGTAGAAAAAGATGCAGTCCACGGATAGGTGGTATGATAAATTTTGGACAGCCGACAGTACTCTTCTCCATGCCCAAACAGTCAGCAAAGATAGAAAAGAAGTAAGATACTGATCAACTTGTTGACAGTATTTGTTTTGTGAGTGATTCACAGAAGAGACAGTCTGTGATGTGACAGTGGCTGGGGGTGAAACAAAGACTAACAGGTTGCTAGCATGTGGAGAAGCAAAGAGCCTAAGGAGGCTGGGCAGATTGAAGAGTAGTTCCATGTGGATTCAGTTGGATTTCCAGACCATGTGGCACCAGTGGGGTGCTGTGTGGTCATGGGAAGGGAGCAGAGATGGTGGTCAAAGAGGCAAGATTCAGAGTTGGATTTTGTAGGGTAGATGCTTCACTAATTTTAATGCTGCCTTTTAGAAAGACTGTGAGTGAGAAGTCAGGTGGGAGGTCTGTGCTGAGCATAAAATTGATTGTGGAAATGTCCCAAAGCTGAGGAAGAAGGAACTGCACATTTCTGTGCACCCACAGTTTAACCAGGGCTACAGGATATACATAGGATTTTCCCATTTTAAACCTCACAACCCACTATGAAAGGTAAATAGAATTATCCAGGTTATACAGATGAAAATCATCAAGGTTCAGGGAGGTTGAGGAACTTGTCTAAGCTTGGTTTTCTCAGGCTTCTTTGGGAATGTGAAAGGATGCTGAATATTGATGGGACAAAGTGTGCATTGGGGCGTGATTAGCATTATGACATTATCTTGACTCTCCACACATACTGTGTGTTTGGTGTTCCTCTGGGAAATAACAGAAGAGACCAGTCAGCATGCCTCTCTCTGCCTGAATGAGAGGAATGTGCTCATTTATAATTCTGTCTTTCAAGATGCCAGTATTACTGCTTAGAGACTCCATCTAGCCTTGCTCTTTTTCATTATATTTTAAGGTGAATGACAATTTCTTGTATTTGCTAGCCCTAGCCCAGACCCTCTCTTTATAAACCTCACACAGTAGCTCCTCTTCTCTCCCCCTCCCCTCCCCTCCCCCTCCCCTCCCCTTCCCCTCCCTTCCCCTTCCCCTCCCCTTCCCCTTCTCCCTCCCCTCCTCTTCCCCTCCCCTCCCTTCCCT
>JAGFMF010011865.1:5226389-5237833 GCA_019455555.1 Galemys pyrenaicus | reverse complement strand
CCTCCTCCCCCTCCCCCTCTCCCCTCTATCAATAGAGCCGCCACCACAGCCCACTGGACCCACTCTACCCTATGTTCTCTACTTCTACCCTCCCCCTCTAGTAGCCTCCATTCTTCAAATCCCTTTGATTGGGATCAGGAAGGAGTTCCTTATTGTTCTATCTTGATACCTGATTTACAGGGTCACTGGCTCTTTCCTTGCTAGTTTCCTGATTTAATTACAAAGGGGATCTCTTACAGTTTAGAGGTAGAAAAATCAAGACATAGTATCAGGTTTTGTGGGATGGTTGCTAATTTAGGTTTCTGTGTGTAAGCTCATGTGACTAACTTCCTGCAGGAATATCCATTTATTTTTGGTGCAAGAATGAGAATCAAAATTATCACCTGTATTAGCCTGAAGTAACCAATTAGAATGAACAATAGCTTAGCCCTGGAGCAGGGTCCTAGTAGCCCCTTAACACTTTAGATGCTGGATCATGGGGAATATAAAGCAAGGCAGGATGGGAGAGGCCAGCTAGGGGATAAGTGAAAGTCTTAGAGTGACAACACTTACTAACTGGTATATACACCAGTCTTAGTGGCTGTAAATGCCATCTAGGAGGGGCTATGGTCAGAAATACCACCTGGGGATATTTATGGTCAGAAAGCTAAAGAACTCCAGTTATGAATGAGTCCATTCTCTAGCCATTACCAATAGCACTCAGCTAGAAGAAAGAAGTACTTCCTGGTCCAAAGTTTAAAGACTTCTCCTCATTCTCCTGTTTCCCTTTTCCTGCTATTTGTTCCTTGAACAATGTAAAGAGCCCTTTTGAGTCCTATTGACAAGAGAAATACCTTGGGATTTGTTAAAACCACATTATAGGACTCTAGATCCCTGGATAGCCTGTTCTGGCAATGTTGTCGTGTTCCCACACAGCCTGGAATGTTCCCTCCAAAATATATTGTGAGAGAGAAACTTCTATTTGCTTAAACTGTTGGGGGAACAGTATGTCCTGAATAAACTTCACCCACTGATGTTTTATGGAATCCTTGCCAGAGATTCCACGTGCCCAGGACCACAACTCCCATCATGCCATGGATCTGCCGTAACCCTTGACTTCTTGAAGAGGGGATTGCTGGGAATTAAGGGTGGAGTTAAACAGCCATGCTTGGTATGAAACCAGACACATGTTGGCCCAGAAAGTGCTTGGTTGCATCTGCCTTCAGTTTACACCCGCGGTCCCAGCTCAGGCGGTGTTACTGGTGGTACCTATTGACCAACTAACTAATTTTTCTCTCTCTCTCTTCTTCCCCTCTTTTGATTTTCCTTGTAAATAAAGCTTTTATAAACTTTTTTATGTGTGTCTGCCCTTGTGTCTTGTTTGAGCTTTTTTGTTTTAAGCACTTGGATGAGGGCTCATACCCAGCCCATCCCATTCCCATTGAGGTTGCTCGCTAACAAAACCACTGCCAGGCAGGATCTCCATTACAAATTACTGAAAAAAATAGTCAAACATAGAAAGGTTTTG
This sequence comes from Galemys pyrenaicus, assembly GCA_019455555.1. Classification (NCBI taxonomy): domain Eukaryota; kingdom Metazoa; phylum Chordata; class Mammalia; order Eulipotyphla; family Talpidae; genus Galemys; species Galemys pyrenaicus. The sequence goes on along the minus strand of JAGFMF010011865.1, from coordinate 5,236,326 downwards.
TGCTATTTTTTTTTTTTAGTTCAAGCATACATATAAAATCAGTCACTTTTTCCTGATACATGCGTTATGGGACATTAGTCCCAATGGAATAAGGAGTACTTACTTTGTACTAATCAGAGTACTCTCTGTTGTTAAATCCTAGCAATATTCTAAATTGAATATATGAATAAAACTCAGAATTGACAGTAATCCCTAATAATTTAAAATTAACATATAGAAGCAAATTATTAATTCAACCAAAGTGGTTATTCCTAAGACAAAAGGAAAGGAAAAGCAGATATTTAAATTATAAATCTTAGGGTATTTCCAAAATGCCTTAACTCTGAAGACATACAATAAATTCTGTTGCTTGTAGACCTCTGTTATGAACTGTACTATAAACATGATGCTTTCCTCGATTATTCACTTTAGCTTAAGTTTTCGATCTAAATTTTTAATCATTATTTGAACATTATTTTTGTTTTTAAACTTTGCCTTATTGAGGGAAAATGTACATATATTGAAATGCTTAGCTGTTAAATCTGCAATTTAATGAGTTTTTAAAAATTTACACATTCATGTACTCAAGATTTAATCAAAATACAGAATATTTCTACACTCAGAAAGTTCCCTGTGTCTCTTTCCAGTCATTCCCCAGTAGCCCTATGCAATGACATTCCTGTAGTCCATCTTCATATGTTCATTTAGTGTGTTCTGGACTTCATATATTTTGTGTCTTCTGTACCTTTATGAAGTTGTCCCCTCCTTGCTGCTCTTTTGATTCATTTGAGGCATAATATATCCCCTTTTAACTACTGAGCTGTGGAGATGTGATACTAAAAAGCATAAGTATTAAGATAGGATTTAAAATCCATTGTACCCTCCTATTGAATGATGATAATAAAACCAGTTCCTTTCCCACTCAATATCATTTCTAAAGTGGACATTAGACACTGTTAGAGATTGTGTCAATCATTTAGATCACCCCAAGTATTTCTTTTGGATTAGGAAACATATTAATGTATCATCCTAGAAGTGGAGTAGAACCTTTCTCTATATAGTTCAAGCAAGGACAGATTCATAGTCCCCTTGAGTAGTAATATTCCCATAAGTAGAAGGTGATACAACAGTCACAGGGAGCAGTGGAAGAGGAAGGGTATACCTGTCAGCCAGCCAGGTCAAGTTATCCCTGGGGATCACTGGGGTGAGAGACAGCACAGTTGGAATGAAATGTCTGTTTGACCAAATTGGGTAGGAAGATTAATGATTCTCTACATTCAATAGTAATCTGATTTCTGTCAGACTTAATACTTACTTTGCTGCAAGAAGCTTCTTGCTCCTTAAAATAATCTATTTAAGTCACAACCATAAAACATAAGACTGGAAAATACCATGAAGCAACATCCATACTCTCTAGGTGTAAAGTTTAAGCTGCAGTTCCAGAGCTGTTTATCAAGAGTTTATATTGTAAGGTTCTAGCCAAGAATTATTTTATCAGCTAAGTCTAGAGAATCATAGGCCAAGAACTTGGCCTCCAAGTAGCCAGAACAAATATTCTCCAATTCCCTTAACATTTACTGAACATTTGTACACACGTGATCTCATTTGATGCTCAAAACAATCCTGTGGGGTAGATACTATTGCGCTTATCTCACAGATAATGAAATTGAGCCTTAGAATGGTTAAATAACCTCAAAATTACCTCCAGCTAGTATCCAGCTGGTGAGGCAGTCAAAGTTTGCACCCAGGCCCATTTCCCTCCAAAGCAGAAGCTGAAATTTAATTCTATATATCATGTTAATTTATTTAGGACATGAGATGAGGTAGATCAACCTGTACAGATTGGTTCATTCTGGGGGGGGGGGTCCTGAAGCTTGAAGTAAAGCAGGTAATTGAAGACCTGTTTTCACAGAAATACCCAATTTCATATGTTTCTTGAAATCTGAATGGCATTTGTCAAGAACAATATTTTAGCTTTAATGGGGCTGCTGACCTGCCATGATAAGTCCAAAAATCCAGCAGCTGGGTGAAATTGGGGGGATGTTAAGTGTCTGAAGTGTCCGAGCCCACAACTTAAATCATCAGTTAGTCTAGATAGAAAAATGATGGTATCTCCAGTTGTTTGGAGCTCTTCATGGGGAGACTGAAGCTGGTGAGTGGAAACTGTTATTCCAAGATGCAGTTTCACTTTTCAACACAGGAATTGCATATATGTTTTCCAGGACGTTTTCTTCTCTCTTCAAAGTAGTCTGCAGGCCTTTAGTGGTCTTTTCAGCACTGCCTTGCAATTCCCTGTACTTTCATGTGAGAGTAAAGATGGAAACTCTGTTTTAAAACCAACTCTGTATATCAGGAAAGGAAGAGAAACATGCCTTTCTGTTTTAGTTGTTTGGTTTGGTTGTTTGAAGGCAAGAACTTCTGTCTATACAAGATGGAGTCAGGACCGGGGCTTAGGGAACTTATACACTGTATGCTTTATTGGTGATTTTTGGGGTCCAGTGTGAGTGGACTAAGACTCTTTCCTCTGGGACTTGATGAGAAAGATCAGTTGTTTGGGTTCTATGCTCTGCCTAGTGATTTAACAACAAATAACAGGGAAGGAAACGGTCCCTTAGGGAGGCAAGATAGAGTTTGCAAGAGTCTGAGTTTATAAGACAAGCCTCTTGGGCAATAATCAACTCCTATATACATCCAGCTTCAAACACACATGCCAAGCTAGCCCTGGTGAAGAGCACACAGCTCCTGTGGATCAGTACCACATAATCATTAAAGCAGGGAGGAAATTATAAATAACAATAATCAAATTCAGCAAAAAATAATCTCATTTGTTCTTTAATTAAACATATGCTCGTGATCCCAGTTGTTTTTTAACCACAATGTACAATAGAATTTTGTTTCCCACTCAGTCCCCTGCTAAGCAATGCCTGCCTACTATTAACCTCCCTGGTCATGGTTGCTATGTAGTTAGACTTCACTGAAAGTCTGGGATTAGCTGTTTTGTTGTTGGTTTACCTTTTAAAAATCCAGAAAATAGCAAGTTTTGGAAAGGATGTGGAGAAAATGGAACCCACATATTTCTCTGGTTGGAATGTAAAATGGTACTGCTCTAATAGGAAACAGTATGGTTATGCCTCAAAAAATTAAACATAGAATTATCATATGATCTAGTAATCCCTCTCCTGGGTATGTATATGAAAAAATTGAAAGCAGGGACTCAAACAGATACTTTTACAACCATGTTGTTAAGTGTTATTCACAATAGCCAGGTTTTTTAATTAAAAAGGTTTTATTCAGGTAGCATTAATTTACAAAGCTGTATAGGTTTAAGGTATACACTTTCTTATATCAGCAGCTGTATATTTCACATGACAATCCAAATCAAATGCCCAATCACCATTCAATCCGAAGCCACTCCCACCCACTTCTTCCCCCTCTGGTAAAGAAGAGTTTAAGAGTTTGTTTTTGTGGTTTTCCTTAAATTGTTTTTTTCTTTTTTAATATTCCATGAGCAAAAATCCATATGGTATTTTGATTTATTTCTCTTAGCATAATTCCCTCTAAAGGGACCCTCATAAGGTCCATCTATGTTGTGAAAAATGACAAAATTTCATCTTTTTGTGGTTTAGTATTTCATTGTATATATGTACCATATCTTCTTAATCCATGCGTCTGTGGGTGGGTACTTATTTTGTTTCCATATGTTGACTATTGTAAATAGTGCTGTAGGAAACATCAGCATATATAATATATATATATATACACACATATATACATATATATAACTTTTAGAATTAGAATTTTCACATTCTTAGTGTAAAAACCCATGCGGAGATTACTGGATCATATGGTAGTTCTAGTTTTAATTTTTTGAGGAACTACCCAACTGTTTTACAAAGTGGCTGCATTAATATACATTCCTACCAACAGTGCACTAGGGTTCATTTTTCTCCACATCCTCACCAACACTGGTTCTTTCTTGACATTTTGATAATAACCATTCTAACCTGTGTGAGGTTAAATCTCAGTGTAGTTTTAATTTGCATTTCCCTAGTGATAAGTGGTACAGAATATCTTTTCATGTATCTGTTGGCTATCTGTATGCCTTTTTTTGAGTTCAGTGCTTATTTAAATGCTCAGCCCTTTTTAAAATTGGGGTGTATATTATTTTGTTGAATTGTACAAGTTGTTCATATATTTTATATATTCTTCTCTCATCTGATACATGGTTTACAATTTTCCCCTCCCTTTCAGAAGTCATACTTTTCATTTTAATGATGGTTTCTTTCACTGTGAAGAACCTTTTTAGTTTTATGTAGTCCCATTTGTTTAGATTTCTTTAAATTATCTTGCCATGATCAACAAGCACATCACCTATCTTTTCCCCTTTTATTTTAGTTTCAGGACCTTACATTCTTTAATCCATTTTAAATTGACTTATGTAGATGATATAAGATAGTGATCCAGTTTCATTCTTTGCTTGTGCTGTCCAATTTTCCTAGTGCCATTTGTTGAAGAGCCTTTCCTTTCTCCATCTTATGCTCTTGGTTCCTTTGTCACAATTTAGTTATTCATATATGTGTGGTTTTATTTCTTGGCTTGCAAGTCTTAAAAAATGCCTATTCCCCTGCCCCCAGTATCATGCTGTTTTGATTACTGTAGCTTTGTGATATAGTTTGAAGTCAAGGAGTATAAAACTTCTGTTTTTGTCTTTTTTCTCTTCAGGATTATTTTGGCTATTCAAGGTCTTTTGTGGTTCTGTACAAATTCTAGGATTTTTTTGGTCTATTTCTGTGAAGAATGCCATTGGGATCTTGATAGGCATTGTATTGAATCTGTATATTGCTTTATGTAAAATGGTCATTTAATAATATTGATGCTTCCAATTCATGAACGTGGAATATCTTTCCATCTTTTTGTGTCTTCTTCAATTTCTTTCAACAGTGTCTTAGAGTTTCCAGTGTTTGGGTCTTCCCTTCCTTGGTTAAATTTATACCTAAACATTTAATTCCTTTTCTTGTTTTCATATCTCTTTCTGTTAGTTCATTGGTGACATATAGAAACACAACATATCTTAATATATTCTTTTTGTCACCTGCAACTTTACTGAATTTTTAAAAGATTTATGCATACAAGAACTGGGGTATAGGCCAGAGGTGCAGGGGTTGAGAGGATTCACTAGAGACAAATTGGGGAGCAGAACAGGCAGATCTACTGCAATACACTGTTGAGAGGAGCACTGGACAAGACAGGAGAGGCCTGCTGCACCATATGGGTCACCTCCCTGGCCAGGGATCAAGCTTGTGCTGCACTGGCCAGATAGTTTCATAGTATGGTGTCTTAACCCCTTGCACAATGATGGAAGCCCAATGACAGTTATATTCTTAAGAGGAAGGAAATTTTTATGCATACCACAACATGAATGAATCTTCAAGACACCATGCTAATGAAATAAGGCAATCACAAAAGGGTAAATATTGGATTATTCCTCTTACATGAGCTACCTAGAGTAGTGAAGTTCGTAAAGACAGAAAATTGAACAGAGGTTGCCAGAGATGGAGGAGTAAGGAGAGGGTGTTAATGGGTAGAGCTTCATTTGAAGAAGATGGAAAGGTTCTGGGGATGTGTGGTAGTAATGGTTGCATAACAATATGAATAGCCTTAATATCACTGAACTATACACTTAAAGTGGTCAAGATGATGAAATTTATGTTCTATTTGCTACAATATTTTTTTAACCAGGGACCCAGATTCTTTCCACCACTGTAGTACATTTTCCACAGGCCAAATGCTATCTAAGGCTAGATTCTGATCACAACCATAAGAAAGTTAACAACAATCAGAGACACACATATCCTTGCTATCAACCAGGGGAGGCACTTTTCCCTTAATAAATAGCAAGGACAAAAGTTTCTCCAAAGATGCCAATAAATCATTACTTGAATTTCTGACAAGTTGAATGTTTAAACCATACTGGCAAAAGGAATAGGTTTATTCTCAGAACAATCAGCCTTATTCCTTTAGTTGAAATCAATTCCCCAACTTGCCTTACTACAATTCAATATGAGAAGGATTAAATGAGTCCTGGGAAGTAATCACAATATCTGCTATTGCTACATTACAAATGTTGTAGTAACATCAATTAAGTACATAGACTTGGGTGCAAATCCTCTGTATAAATTGCAAGTTATTCTTCCAAGTCCATCCCAAGTGTCTTCTCCCAGTACCAATAATACTCTTCTGCATCTCAGTCCTTATACCTCCCCATATATCCCCCTAGAGCAACAGAAGAGGTCACATTTGTGGGGACAGGAGAGTAGGTGCAAAGGCATCTGAAAAGTAGCTCCATTTTCATTTGCATCAATATCATCTGGAAAGTGCCTTGACAATAGGAATTCCTGGATCCAATCTAAGAAGTGCTAAATCAGAAGGGGTTAAGTCTCAGCATTATCAAGATATCACCAGTCACAGCTACAGGATTCCTGGTTCCATCCGTGGCCAGGGAGAGGACCCACATGGTGCAGCAGACCTCTCCTGTCTCTCCCACTGCTCCCCTCAACAGTATACTTCATACATCTACCTATTCTACTTTCCACTATGTCTCTGGTGAATCCTCTCACCCCTTGCACCTCTGACCTGTACACCAGTTTTTCCCTGTATAAACAAATAAAAAACGTCTTTTTTAAAAATTTAAATTATTGTCTCCATGAATTTGCAACTCAAGAGGTACCCGAGATAATTCTGATGCTGATACATGGAATATGTTTTGAAAGTACTGTCCCAATCTTTGTTAAGAATTGTCCTACATGTTAAGAATAGAGGAACAAAAGGAATAAAGGTCATACTATGAGAGAGTTCACAGTCTATTTTGGAGAACAGGTACTTACATAATTATTATAAGACCTGTAACCTGCTATAATAGAGATAGGAATCGGATTCTATGAGGCTTATACTATCTAAGGGAGTCAGCAAAAGATTGATAGAATTTTTTGGCATTACAGAGGTGCATCTATACTGAAGAGAGAGAATGAGGGGGGTGGGACAGAAAGAGAGAGCACTAACATAAGACATAATAATTCAGGCTACCAAGAAAACTCAGTGAGTCCCAGAGTTAGGTGGTCATGAGAAGGCAGGCGTGCATTTAGAACCCCCTCATGGAATCTCATTACCCACTTCTCACAGTGCTAGCACGTTACTGCACTGCTCTGAGCGTGAATCTTGTACTTGATGATACATATTTTTTCACATATATATTTATGTACAAGATTGATAAACAAAACCATCCATTGTGTATTTTGTAATGGTTTCGAACGTTTTCAAGGGTAGTTTTGACTATATGTATTTAAACCTTATATTGTTGCCTTTAAACTGAAACTCACATCCCATCCCTGACTTATCCTGGCAGCTGAAACAACTGTTCTAGAGGAGTGGCAGTTATCCAGGTGGAAAAGTAGCAAGAGAAGTTCCAGGCAAAGGGATCAAATTTGTCAAATTATGGAGTTGCTAAAAGATCATGACACATTTGGTGGCCAGCCAGAAGTAAGACTCTCAGAGGGCATAAGAAGTAAAGTAGTATATAAAGAAATGGCAGGTCAGATAGGGTCAGACTATTAAAGACAATGTTAAGGAATTTGGCCTTTCAATGAAAGGAAATGGAAGCCACTGACAGAGTTGAAATAACTGAATGACAAGGTAACCTTTATGTCGTAAAGAGATTATATATTGACAGGGGTGGTGATTAAAGCAGCAGAGACAGGTTCTCACAGAGGCACACACAATCCAGTGTGTGACACACACACACAGAGGGAGACACAATCCAGTTCCATTTTACGAAGGTTTTGGTATAACAAAGACTAACAGACAACAGAAGTCACCACAAGTATGAACTATTCTAAATGATTATGTGTAACAAATTAACGCTTTTACTGCGGGCCACACACACAGGTTGCCTAGTTGAATGATCTCATCTGCCATGTCCCACCCCCAACCTAGTTTTATTTCTAGACTCTTCCTGTCTCAAACCTTGAACAAGCAATTTAATCTCTCAGAGTATCAGTTTTCTGACTATGAGGATTATAACTACTGTTTAAGGACTGGGTGAGAAAACATACACATGGTGTCTGGTGAACTCGGGTGCTGAGCAAGTGTTAATATTTCTTCACAAGCTTTTAACATAATGAACCTGTGCCTATGTGCACTCACACAGGAGCACTGGTGCACATCGACGGGTGTGCTTGGAATCTGATAAGCTGCCCTGGGGCCAAGGTTGGAAAGGAGATATGTCCACCAGACCCTTCCAGTACCTCTCCCTGTTTCTATGTTGAACACAGAAATGTGGCCTTCCACCTACACATTCACCTCAGTGTGACTGATTTATGCTATCATTACCCTACTCCCTTTCCTAAAAGTGTTTGTGTAGCAATCTTTAGTTCTGATGGTAGACTTAATGCCCTTTTCCATGTTAAAGAGATTGCAGACCTCCATTAACCTAACCCACAAATCCCTCAGAAATAATGGGGACATTCCCATGGCTCCTGAGGTTATACTTAGGAGGGTTATTATCCTCAAGTGTTTTTGGGGTACTTGCCCTTTTCCCCTGTTCAGAGATCAGCACTCCCTTTGGGCTCAGTGTTTTTGTCGGCAGCCCAGAGACACGTAACTCACAGTAACAATTCCCTAGTGGAACAACAGCAATAACTCACAGTGCTGCCACAGGCTTCCTGGGTTCCTGTTAACTTTGCAGAGTCAAGTCATTGAGTTGGCATGAGATCCGCGGCTAGAAGCTCTGCTTTATAATCAGAGTGATTTCAGAACATAGCATCAGCTAAATGGGTCCCGGGGCCCGAGCCAAGCTCCAGGTCCAAGACACCGTTTGCAGGATCCTGTCACTTAGAAGTCCTTGGGAATGGTATATCTTAAGAGTTAGTAGAGGTCTGAATTGAAAGTAAACGTTGGAGGTTTATTCACTACACTATAGTTTAAACAAACAACTCCATATATTATCATTACATGCGCGTTCGTAATAGGTAATACTTGAATGTGCCTTGGTTACATAGAAATTCCTTACTGATGGACATGGCATAAGGTAGAGATGAATATACAAACGACTTCCCATTCAAATTCATTTCTAATTGTCCCTCTTCTCTTTCAAAAGATGCTGCCATTATGCTTTGTATCTTTCTCAAACATGAAATCATAGGATTTTGTGGCTGAAAGATTGCATGAGGTCATTTTGTCTATCTACCTACCTTTAAATCAATCTAGACTTAAAATTACCCCATACAGATGAGTAATCATTTCTTGGTGACCCATTTCAGGGTTTTACAGTTTTTTCTACCAATAATGTTAGCAATGTTTGTATCCTTCAGCTGCAACTTATTCTTCTGTTATTTAGCCTTCAGGGGAAGATAAGTCTTCCCACAGAGTATCTTCCAGTTGGTAACAGGTCATATTCTCTCCCTGGGAGTTTTCTCCCCCATTCTTCTTGTTCTTTTAAACATCTCTAGCAAGCTCTAGAGCCCTTTAATTGGTTCAGTTATTCTTCATAGAAGCTTCTCCATGGATTAAAGGAAAATAACCAATAACATGAAAGAAATAAAGAAAAATGAGAAAAATTGGGTCTAAAGGGACAGTTTCCCCATTTCTATTTTTATACCATTGATATTTCAAATTATATTTCATAATTTTTTATTTAATTATATTTGACATAATTTTTTTTTGTATAAAAGATTGTTTTATTTTGTTTGGTCTTGAAAATTAGATATGGTAATGGTCAGTCTTTTTTTTTTTTTCCATTTTTTTTTATTAGTTATATTTGACATCATTTGTAGTCCCCAGGGGGTACCCACCACCATTTCACCCGTGCACCATCAGCTCAGTCCCTGGTGCACCCTCTGGCATCTTCCCCGTCTTTGCCCTCCCCCCTTCCCCGCCCCTCCCCCATGGTCCCTTTGGTTTATCC
>JAGFMF010011865.1:5166900-5186582 GCA_019455555.1 Galemys pyrenaicus | reverse complement strand
GGCACAGCAGGAGAGGTCTGCTGCACCATGTGGGTCCCCTCTCTGGCCGGCAGCAGGGATCGAACTCGTGCTGCAGTGGCTGCGGCTTGCTTCATAGTGCGTTGCTCAACCCACTGCGCCACCAGGGAGGCCCCATGCGAGGATTTAAATAATTGTCAAGCAAAAACATGGAGGCAGGAATGCAGGTAACAGTGAGTACCACTGCTTGATTCAGCAGGATAGTGGAAGGAATTTTTAGGTTTTCCAAGATCAGAGTAAAGAGCCTTCAATACCAAGATAAAGAGAATGGAATCAAGTCCAAAGGCAGGCAGTCATGTGACTCAAGGTTGATAAGTGAGCTTCCAAAATGTTATCCCTCTTTCAACCTATTAAAATTGTTATAAATGAATCACTTAGTTAGAGAATATAGAGTTTAAAAAAAAAAAGCAAGTTGAAAAAGGTAGCCAACTTGACACTTTAAAATAAAGTTCAAGGAAAATTAACATGTTTAGAAATGGGGTATACCCATGTGTGTGAATGTGTGTGTGTGTGTGTAAATAGAAGCAATGAACATGAATAATGATGAACAAAAATTAGAATGTTGGTTATTTCTGGGGAGGAATAGACAGTAGGGTGAGAATGAAAGGAGCTGAAGTAGATGTCATGTAAACTGCTAGTTATTCTCAGTCTTAAAGTTGGGAGGTGATTGTTCACCGATATTTGTATATGGGTGTATGGAGTGGGCAGATTCAAGAGTCCCCGATCCATGAACCAAGGAGTATGATTTCTCCAAATCTCTGGCCCCGTTGCGGTCCGTAGGGAAGGAGAAATATGCTAAGATAATATAAAGGCTTCTCCCCGTTGGCGTGAACTCCAGTGCCTGCTTATTTTCTTTCCCTTTCTCTTCTGAAGGGCAGGTGAAAAACTAACTTATGAGAAACATGAGTAAAAACATTCATTAAGCTTTTGTCTCTGGGCCAGCACCACTCTTAAGGAAAGGATCTGCAGAGAACAGAGGTGGGAGGGGAAGCTGCTTAGACTGAAAAGCACTATGTGAAACCCATTTAGTAAATGGGGGGCAGCAGAAATCAAAAGACACCTCTGAGCAGGTTGCCCGAGCCTGTCAGGGTCTTGAGTTGTGAACCTCTGTTCTGCTACAGAGAGGTGCTTCTCAGCTCTGGCAGCATTCAGAATCATCTGTGTTCCTTTCAAGTCATCTGAAGTTCATGTCCCACACAGACCTACTGATTAGTGCCACTGAAGGAAGCCCCAGGTGTATATATGTTCAAAAAGCTTAATCAATGATCCTGACAGGCGGCAAGGAACAGAAGCCATTTCTTTCAGAGTGTGCACAGAAACCCTGAGTAGCTGCCCAAATGTAGATTTCAGGGTCCTATCCCCAGAAATTCTGACCTAGGAAGGAAAGCAAAGGGCCTAGAAATTTGTATTTTAATTAGCCTCTTCCAGGTTACTCTGAGGAAGGAACTTCTTTGGGCCACATGAAGAAACGCTGGCCCAAAGGTTGCAAAACACCAGGGCCTCCGGGTGACTACTCTGTGTATCAGTTTCCTAGGGCTGCCATAAACAAATAACCAAGCAGGGTGGCTTAAAACAACAGAAAGGTATTCTCTCAGGCCTGGAGCCTAGAAATCTCAACTCAAAGCTCATCCTATCAGGCTGTGCTCCCTCAGCAATCTGTAGGGTAAAATCCTTCATTGACCCTGCTATCTTTGGGTTTGCTGACAATCTGTGGCATTTTTTTTTTCACTTGAAGATGCATCAGTCCAGTCTCTAGCGGTCTTTCTGTGTGTGTGTCTTCTCTTCTTATAAGGACACCAGTCATATTAGATTAGGGCCAACTTAATGGTATCACTTGAACATAATTACATCTGCAAAGACCCTATTTCCAAATAAGGTCACATATACAGGTACTGAGGGTACCTTAAAACAGGTCTTTTGGGAGAACACAATTCAAACCTTAGCACTGTTTTTTGTGTTTTTTTTTTAAACATTTATTTATTCATACAAGAACTGGGGTACAGGCCAGAGGTGTGGGGATGAGAGGATTCACCAGAGACAGAGTGGGGAGCAGAACAGGCAGATTGACTGAAGTACACTGCTGAGAGGAGCAGCGGGAGAGGCAGGAGAAGTCTGCTGCACCATGTGGGTCACTCCCCTAGCCGATGACAGGGATCAAACTCATGCTGCAGTGTCTGCGGTTTGCTTCATAGTCCTTTGCTTAATCCACTGCGCCACCAGGGAGGCCCCCTTAACACTGTTTTAAATAGTTTGGTTGTTTTTAAGTAGGAGCCCCAAACAACCAAAAATACAGATTAATTATGTTCTTTAGCTTGGATATCTAGAGAAACAATTATCACTACTGATAGTTAATGCTGAAAACTCGGTGTACAACGAACCATCTAAAAAATAAGTGTGTGTAGAATGCATAGTCCTGGGCCTTCATGGTGTTAGTGGAATGCCAGATGTCTCAGTTCCCTTGGCCAATAAAAGGAAACAGAGTTTGAAGAAAAGGAAAGTAGTTAAATTTGTCAACAAACTGAGAAGGGCAGCAAACTAGTGTCTAAAAGACCACCGTCCTGCTCTTAGGCAGAGAGCAGGATCTTTATCCAGAGTTACAAGGGAGTAAGGAAGGGGCAGTGGACAAGGGTCAGCATGTCCTTCCTTGTGATACAGGAATCTGGAGATTCTTGGGAGATTCAGGTTGGCGCAGGCTTATTTTGCTATCACCTGCTGGTCAGCCATTCCGATGTTATCTTCCCAGTGGTGCTCTTTGCCTTTGGAATGTAAGAAAACAACATTTGTTAAGCCAAGAGGGTAAATAAAGAAAATGGGAGCCCTTATCTGGTGGGACAGAGAGAGGCAGGTGCTTTGTTGCTGCATCACTATAAAGTCTGAATCTCTAGGAGGATTTTCAAGCCCCACTATGGAGATTATGATTCTAGGCCCAGGTTTAGAGTGTATGTTTTAATAAGTGCACTAGTTAAATCATATGATCAGTTAGTTTGGAAAACACTATCCAAATCTAACCTAGTTATTATCTGCTGTTCAGTGATCTGAACATTTCTGTAATCTTTTAATAGCTATATGCCACAGAGGGAAAAAAACATTAAAGTAATGAAAACTCAGGATACCATCTTAAAACTAATTTGCCCACAACTAACCATTTCACAATATATCAGTTCATTTTTATTGCAAAAAAAATAAAAAGAAATTGTCATCTGTTTTTCTTAGCTTCCTGAATTTTTACATTTCTGTTTTTTAAATTTCAGGAAAGTCAATCTCGTGAAGAACCTTGAGAATCAACTCTGGTGAGCCTAGGCCTGCTGCTGTCAGCCTGTCTGAGGCGTCCTTCATCTGAGAATTGCCAGGTCTGAGAACACTTGCCCTCCAGCGTACAGGGAGGGACAGCCACCGAGCTGTAGAAAACACATCTTCTAGATTTCCAGCCCTCAAGCTGTGCCACCTGAGCAGTAACCTTACAGGCGCCATCCTTAGGGAAGATTCAGAAAGACACATCAGGCACAGCAGGGGTGAAAACTCAGATATGCTGAACCTGAAATACATAAAAACCTTTAGAGAATCCCCTAACGGAGGAACCCAGTTAAATCTCTGTAGTTGGTGAAAATCCTTAGATAAGCTACAGCTAAACCAGCATCCTTTCTCTCTTAACCTAAACAGAGTAGAACTTTGATTTAAGAGTTGGAGAAATTCTTGTCCCCATACCAGTATTAAAAGACAGTTTCACCATATTTATTTTAATCAGTATCAGAATAGGACTGTGGAAACAAAAATATTTATTTATAATTTTTTAAAAGAAATGATTAAGACATTCAAATAAAGCCTATAGGGAGGAAGGTATTGTGCTGGAGGACAGAGGGAGTGGGGCCATTGTCAAATCAGAGCATCACTATTTTCTTGCTCGTGTAGTTGGCTGTGAGTGTGATTGGTCACAACTTGTATGAGATAGTTAGAACACCTGCTGCGCTTTCAGAGCCATTCTACCTGACTGTGGAATGCCTCACAGGCAATAGAAATCAAGAAGAAGGGGTACCAACTCAAGTCTTGAGTGATGACGGAGGTACATTTCAAGCACCATGGAAATCTCACTGGGCGGGCCCATTTTCCCACTCTGGCCACAGAGGTTGATACCACTTCAGATAAGTATTCCAACCTATACATGTATGTGGGCTTGTTCCTGAGCCTTCTGGCCATTCTCCTCATCCTGCTCTTTACAATGCTTCTGCGGCTCAAGCATGTCATCTCGCCCATAACCACCGAGAGCACGGAAAGTGTTCCTCAATTCACAGATGTTGAGATGCAGAGTCGAATCCCTACTCCTTAACCAGGATGAAAGTGAGCTTCCATGGCGCTCAGTGAACTCTTATATGTTGATGTTCTAGAACACTTACTTGGTTGCATGTAGCCCCCCACTTAGAGTATCAACTAGTTATTCATGTTTTCTTTTTGGTATTCTTTATTTGGACTTTGCTTGTGGGATATCGAAGAGGTTTAAGACTTGTTCTTTGTCAGGAATATAGGAAATGGCAGCTGGTTGGGAGAGCAGGTTTCCATAGTAACCAAGGAGAGCCTGGGCCTTGAGCAAACTTCAGACCAGAGGAATTCTTATGCAGCTGTTACAAGAAACACAGGATCTGTAGAAGCTCCAAGAATGAAGAATTTGCCTTCAAGAACTCATTATTCAAAGAGGGTACCCCAAGAAAAGGACCAGAATTAATTTAGCACTTGAACCTTAAAGAATCACCATTGCTGACATGGAACAGTCAGAGGTTAATGGAAGGGATCCCTAACCCTTTCCCAAAGGAACAGTGATTTGATCATCCAAGGCCATCAGGCTTGTCCCAAATGAAAGAAGAGATTTAAAGAAACTGTTTCGTTTAAAAGAACAAGTTTGCAGAAAGGAATTTCTAGTCAACAGACTCATCAAGAGAGGGAAAATGTGCATTTTATATCTGTGTTATTACTATTACTGGACTTTTAAAAACTCAGATAATGGTAGATGTATTACAAAACTCTGGAATGATGAGCTGCCTGCCAAGACGGGGAAAAGTAAGTCAAAATACGCTCATGAAAATGAGCCTTATATTATACGTGCAGGTTCTTTGCCTTTTTCTCCCTCCCCATCATGCTCCAAGGTTGAGTTGCATGCAGATATGAGCTTTGTTTAAAGGTGGCCTTGGCCAAAAAGAGTCAACTATACTTTAAAGCAGAAAGGAAATAATCTTGGTATTCTATCGTTGAATAATTGTGGCTTTGAGCAAAACTTTCAAGCTTTTGGGTCCCAGTTTTTTATTCTGAAAAAATGATCAGAAAGCTGTTTATTCATCATTAGACTCCCTTGAGATCTGACTGTCAGAAAAACAGAGAAGGAGGAAAGGACTAAACAACACCCTCCAACAAATGTTTAATGAGTTCAATTCTTCAAGTGTCACATTTGTCTTTCCCAGAAAATCCTCCCTCACTTCCTGATCCCTGCCAAAAGACGAAGTGTTTCACTTATCTATAAGAGAAATATATTTTGAAAAGTTCCATCCTTGTAAGTAGCCCTAGTATGCTCGTAGTGGAGAAAGAATTTTGATTTTTTTTAAATTAACATTGCAAAGGGGAAGCGAAGGAGATGGGTAGTGTTTACAAATCAGAAATTCCAAGACTGATCATAATCTTGCCACCAAAGAACTAAATACACCTGTGTTAAATTCTACTTGCTTTTAAAAAAGTCAGTTCTCTCCTGCCCTTTAAAAGCGGTCATCAAATTTCACAGGGTGCTTCCCCAGGAACTACAGTAGTGGTGAAAGAAAGGGAATGGATTTCAGGTTCACGCCACCTCCACCAGACATGCTGCTCTCTCTAGTCTGTAACCAATTTATATTGGCCCCTTTACTCTGATCTAAATCTAGCATGGTGGTGAAATTCCCAAGTGCTTTCTACTTTTATACACAGTCATTTGCCAATACTTCCCTCTCCAAGGGGCTGCAAAGTGTGAAATCCCCACATGCAGAGCTAAACATAGCAGCAAGACTGACTCTGGCACACCTGTTACAACAGGGAACTGTAAGAGAAGGCAGCTGCATGCTGCACCATTCACAAGAGATCAGCAGGTAAGCTAAGACTCGAGTAGGGCATACACTTCCCTTTTGGCATTATGTTTTCCAAAATGCAAAATGACTTGTATATTATGACATTTGGTGGCTTAAGCTATGTCTTTATTCAACACTCAGACTCCATAAACACTGTAAAAATTCAGTTCTGGCAAGACTTCATCATAGACTGCCATCCTACCCCAGAACTTCTTATGGACACACATCTCCTCTCGCTCCAGGCTCTCCCTTTTGTGGTCACAGTATTTCAATGCACTTTACAATGAAGATGTCAATGGATGGATAATTGAAGGAACTGATTACGCTATCAACAGTAGCAAATAGCAAGATGCCCAATGCCTTGTTGCTGAATCTGATGAAGAAACAGACTGTAAATCTACTCCCTGCCAGCCAGCCCTCCCCACCCCAACTTTTGAGAGTTTAAAACTGCTCTTTAATCACCAACTTGGATGGAGATTCCTGATTCCTGATTAGGCTACTCTCCTGGAAAACAATCCCCCTCTTTCATCACAAATACCCTCATGGGATCCAGATCTCCACTAAGCATTAGCCAAAACACACCACACAGACTGTACTAAAATAGCAGCGTAACTTCCACAGTTTCCCATGATAACATACATGGACATGCATTTGAGCAGATGTGTCATGATGGTTCACATGGTATTTAATCTTTAGGAAAAAAACTCAATGTTTTCATCCTAGCAAACTTACTATAAAGAAAATAATTTTCCCTTTATAGTAAATTATTAATATATCCCCATTGTATTAATTAGCATTTATTACTGCTCAAAGAGGCAGCTAGAGCAACCAGTGGGCAGTTTGAATTTATGCACCAATTCAAAATGCTGACTTGGTAATTTTCTTTCCTCTCTAGAAAATTGGATGTTAGCTAAATGTGTATAGACAGGTAAGTTATTTATCTCTAGATTTACTGTTTAAGGAGAAAGAATGATTCCTCACTTTTTATTATGCTAAACCAAATGACATTGCCATTTCTGCAGGTCAAAATGCTTAAATATCAGCAGTTTCATATCATCCCACCTAATAAAAAGATTCACCATATAAATACTTTAAATAGTAAACTTTAATATGTTTAAAAATAATTCAACTTGTGAAGATGTATTTTTCATAGATTTCAGAATCTTGGGTTGTATAAAACGAGGTATATTGTAAAAGGCTAATGTATTATGTATTAGGCAGGAAATATTACGGTTCATCCAGAAAAGATGGGTTCATCCAGCCTAACCATTCCACCCATGCCAAATCTGAAGCTTTGGACTCATAATTGAGTTTGACTGCTGCAGACCCCACCATACTTACTAAATAGGTAAAAGGGTCCATTTAATGCTGTAACATGGTTATATTTAATAATATACTTTATTCACCTGCATTTGTACAAAAAAAAATTTTGTAACAAAATGAATTGTGTGGAAGGAAAAAAATGGGGTTTCTTTTATTTGAAGTCATTAATATTTGAAATAGATTCCTATTACATAAAAACAACTATAATATCTGAATTAATATTTAGCATGTCCTTCTTGAAACCTGGAAAATAAATGCTGATCGTTTGGTTTGCTGATAAATATCTTCATCCCAAATAAATTGTAACAACCACAAATTTGTGGGATTTATAATTTCGAGATGTTATTTTTTTTTCTTATTCTGTAACCCTTCTTCCCATATTTTGTTTCTCCCCATTTACAAAAATGTTTGTTCCTTTAGTGGTAAGATGTGAAAAAATGATTCACGACTATCAGAGGTTGATAAAGCTGATCTAAGGTAAGAATAAGAGAAAGCCTACCATGTGCCCACCTTATAAGGTTTCTGTGAATGCTTTCTATTTCATACTTTCTTCATTTGATCCTCATAGCAACCCTAGGAATAGTGAGTGGAGGTATTATGAAGGTTGTTTTACAAAAGAGGACCTGAGCAGGGAGATTAGTGAGGTATTCATGGTTACACAAAGACCAAGCCAAGCTTACACTGCTGGCCTTCGGATCATTAGTGTAGAACCCAACCCACCATGTTTTGCTTTCTGAGCACTGAATACTCTTTCAAAGCTAATCTATTCTATAACAGCCCATGGACTGCAAATGACTTCACTCTATATGTGATTAGCTCATTGTGTCCAAATTCAAAACAAATAAGCAGAATTCAGCCATCTCAAAATAATTTTATAGCTGCAGCAACCCATATTTAAGAGACGTGGGAAAGTCCACACAAAGGTAGATCCTATAGCTTTAATTTCCATGGATGAGAAAACAAGGCAGAAATGTAGGTTGATTATCACCCATGATGCAAATCCTAATCCTCTGATTGTTTGACTTAATGTACAAAGTCAATGGTAGTTCTTCATATGCATGATTATTTCTCCTCTCCTCACCTAGAAATGAGAACACCTCCTCTTAGGTAAAAATAGTATTCTTTAAAATTGTATAATGTTCTGAGTGCTCACAGCAATCCCATTTGTGCTCTATAAAAAATATAATGACATTAAAAGGGAGAGAATTATTGGCTAGCAAAATTTCTCTAGATGCAAAGAATGAATTACTATACTTGTAGAAAAAGGAGATGAAATTATGGAACATACATAGAGTAGGAAAAGGAAATGCACATAATATGGGTGAAGAGACTTTGAAGAATTACTTTAGCTTTTCCAAGTATTCCAATTCATTTACACATCAAGTATTTATTGATTAAATCATCCATAAATATAGGAGAGTATGAGGCAGATTATACAGTGTACTGAGCTAGGCTCTGTAGGGATCTGAAGTTTGCAGTCAGAAAGCTTACAATCTGGCAAAAATAAGTACCTCATTTTATTCATTCATTTATTCAATCAGTAAATATTTAGTGCCTACTCTATGTGCTAGCAATGAAAGCAAAACACATTCTATGTCTCAGTGAAAGTTGTAGCTTATTGGGATGTACAACATCCTACACAAGAATGCTGTGGTATAAAGGAGAAGTATAGGGTGCTTGAGAACAAATCAAGTGAAGGGGATACTGCCTAACTTGGTCTAGATTGTAAGGGAAGACTTGAGTAATGCTCTCTAAGCTAAAATCTAACGGATGAATAAAAGGAGAGGATAAGGCAAATATTCCATAGAGAGAATAGCATATGCAAAGATTCTGAGGTTAAATAAACTTGGCATACTTGAAAAAGTACAGTGAATGAGGGAAGGTAGAAAGGGTAGAAAGGCTGACAGGCATAAGAACGTGCAGGGCCTTGTGGGCAATATTGTGGGGTTTTTAATTTTATTTTTAAGCCTAGAGAAGGAGAGCACTGGCAGTAATGGAGAGGGTAGGTTTAAGAGGGGGGATATTGGATGCAGGAAGACCAGTTGAGAAGCCATGGCAGTGGTTCAAGAAAGATAACACTTTAAACTTTCCACCATCAAGTGGTAGTGAGGGATAACAAGAAGTTAATAGATTTGAGATAGATCGAGGAGATGAAGTCAGCATTATTTGGTAATGAATTGGATAGATTGGTAAGTAAGAAGGAAAAACAATCTATAATGACTTATGGGTTTCTGGTTTGAACAAGTGTGTCTATTCACTTAGACAAAAAACACTGGAGGAAAATCTGATCAGAGGGCAGATGAATTCAGTTTTGGACGTGTTTAGGTGGATGTGCCTTTGACACATCCAAGTGCAGTGTTGAATAGACAGCTGACAATATACAGCCTGGAGTTCACAACAGGTGAGGACTGGAGAATAAATTTCAAAGGTGTTAGTGGATAAGACAGCACAGGGTTATAGAGTGGTTTCAATGACTACAATAACATGGCATAGCTAGAATATGCCCAAAATATGCTCCTCCAATTTTTTGCATGATTAGTTACTTGTCAAGCAGGTAGGGAAAGGTTAGATTTAAGGGTCTCCAAGCTAAGGCTTGTAGGGTAAATGTCATCAGGTTTTTTCCACCCTCCCACTATTAACATCAATGATAGACACCTGTGGGCTTACACGCACACCTGATGGAGGAACCTGGGGTATGGTGTGGGCGTGTATAGGAGGACACAGCAGAGCTGAGAGACTGAGCATTTAAGTGCGGCAGCCAAGAACAGATGTGTGTGGCAGCAGAGGACATGGAGGCAGAGTGTAGTAGAGACCAGAGAAGAGACCATGAGGCAGAGAGCCTAGAAAGAGTGAAGATTCACCAGGGGCTACGAGACCTGTAGCTTCCGGATCCCCTGGCCCCCTGCCTGCCCTGCACCTGGTTGCCTCACTACAAATGCTATAGAAAGATCATTAAAAGACTGAAAAAGCTACTGAGGGCTCCAGGACTCCTCCTTTATCCATCTGCCCAGATCCATAGAAAACCTGCTCTGTGCATTGCTGGCACTACAGGCATATTTCCCCGAGATCCTTAAAAGCAGCATAAAGTGGAAGAGAGAATCAGAGCCTAAGTCCTCTGGGGAAAGGGAAAACTCCAACCAGGAAACCAAATATGAACACAAGGTGAGAGCAAGATGATGAATAAGAGGGAAATAAAGTCAAGAATTCAAAGTCAGGAGACAGTGGAGCCAAAGAGGGTCCTGAGAGCTTGCAGCGAACAGGTTGACAAATACAGGTATGTGATTGTATCGATCGTGGTCTTGGCAGGAAACACATGCTCATAAAAGACAAGTGAAAAACCTTTCATGGCGGGACTGCTTACAAAGGGGTGTGTAAGATTAAGTGATCAACAGATGGTAAAGTATCCAGGGACTAGTAGCAGCAGGAAAGTACAACCAAGGACAGGCGGGAACTCTGATTGGAATATGTGATGAGAGCAGAAAGAAACAAACAACCTGAAGTGTAGCAAGCAAAGCCAGAAGGGGACTGGAAGATGAAATACCCCAAACACTTTCTCCACCTTCCAGTTTGCTGGTGCAGATTGGATCCGCCTGGAAACCAGAGCACAAGCATGCCCAGGTGATGCAGTTTGTCATGGTCAGCATCCTGGAGCAAAGAGCAGGGTGGAAAAGGTCTGTGAGAACACATCTGGAGGAGAGCAGAGAAAAACACCCAACATGGGAGTAAATAGGTTTGTTGGAATGACTTAAAGATCAGAGTCTAGGGTTACTGTTTATGAGTTTACCAGCAAAGAGATGAACCATGGTACAGATTTCCAAAGGAGGGGTATCATTCAGAGTCCAATAAGATAAAACAAAACTGGGGCCTCGCTGGTGGCCTAGAGGTTAAGTCTCAGCACTATCAAATCTAGGCCCTGAGTTTGATCCCGCCAGGGAGGGGACCCACATGGTGTAGCAGACCTCTCCTGCTTCACCCGTTGCTCCCCTCAGCAGTGTGTTTCAGTCAGTCTGCCTGTTCTGCTCCCCGCTCTGTCTCTGGCGAATCCTCTCCCCTCCTGCAACCCTTGCCTACACCTCAGTTATTCTGTGCTAAAATAAAAAAAAAAAAGAAAAACCAAAACTGCTCAAGCTATTTCAGATAGAGAAATTAATACAAGGAATCGATCATGCATGTGATAAAGACAAATGGGGCTAGTGAAACAATGTAGAGATGAGCAGAAGCAGAAACTACCACCAGTGCTAGGACTAGAGAAACAGTGGCAAGGGGTACCATGACCAAAGCTCAGAAGCTGGGACTGTCTTTGGTCCCCCAAATCATAGGGAGTCCGAGCGGGAGATGAGACCTGGTGGGAGGTAAATCCACAGAAGAGACCATCCGGTAGTATCTGAGACCTTACCAAAAAGGAGTCCCAGGAGAAAGACTTCGAGTCAGTTTTGGTAAAGCATGCTCTGATTGATTCATGACTTCTTTTAGCGTGGAAAGGGTAATGGGCACGCATGCCACATAATCTTTCGTTATGGACAGTGATATATTTCTTTGTATTATGTCTGTGTAGCCTGGAGATATAAAGTGGTAGTTATAGCTGTATAGGAGCTGAATTCGCTTTAGGTGGAAAACTCTAGCTGGCAAAACATTACCATAGGCCATTTTCATTGTGGAAAAGTAATTCTCAGAATATAGCTGGTTTGAACTAAAAGCAAGAAAAAGATGGCTAAGCTATGACATAAGAAATGAACCTATATTTGAAAGGGTCGTTGGGTATGAGCTAGAGATGAGAGGTGAAAAATACAAAGTAGAGAGCAAACTAGTAGCATAGGAGGACACCAGAGGCCAAGCAGTGATTAATGTTCAACTTGAAGACATTTGTTGGAATGCCTTAAAATATAACACCCATGTTGTTCAAGGGTCAACTGTATGTATTTTTCTATCCTTTTGCTGAAAGTATGTGTACTTATAGTTTAAGTATTTGTCTTTTCAATATATTAGTTGGACTTAGCTTTCTCACTGTATTTAAATTCTGAGATTTAATTGTTGTGTTCAGCTTGTTTTTGTAAATCTAGTTTTACCAATATATTTGGATTTATTATTATCTTTTTTTGTTACTTCTGTTGCTTTGTATTTTTTCATCTCCTTTGCTACATTTTATTATGTTGCTTTTTTTCTCTTTATTCCTTTTACTGGCTTGGAAATTAGATATTATATTTCTGTTATTTTAATGATCAACCTTAAAATATTAAGATGTTTTACGAAAATGTGAATAAAGTTTATCATCAGCATGGTTAATCTCCCATTTTATAATACAAGAACTGAAAGGTGGAATTTGTAAGTTCAATTTCTCCTTATCTTCTGTAGTTGAAGATTTTATTTCCACTTTTAAGTTTGTTGTTAATTTTTGTTAAGATAATGAGTGAATGAATCTTAGAATTCATATATGTTAGAATCTAACATATACTGAGTAAAAAAGCCTTAGACACAGATTATTTATTTTATGATCACACTTATTTAAAGTTCTAGAACTGTGATGTTCAGTATGGTAGTTATTAGCTACATGTGGCTATTTAGCACTTCAAAGATGGTTAGTCCAAACTGTCATTACTATAAGTGCAAATTGCACACTGGATTTTAAAGATATAATGTAGGGGGAAAGAATGCAAATTATCTCATTCATAATTTTTATACTGATTGCATGAAATAAAATACATTGCTTAAAATTAACATTACCTCTTTTAAAACTTTGTAAGGTGATAACAGAAAAAAATTATTTTCTTGTGTAGAAGAACTGGGGTGTAGGCCAGAGGTATGTGTGTGTGTGTGGTGGGGGCTGGTTAGAGGATTCACCAGAGACAGAGTGGGGAGCAGAACAGGCAGATGGACTGAAACACACTGCTGAGGGGAGCAGCGGACGAGGCAGGAGAGGTCCACTACGCCATGTGGGTCCCCTCGCCACCAGCAGCAGGGATCGAACTCGTGCTGCAGTGGCTGTGGTTTGCTTCATAGTGTGTTGTTCCAGGATATTAAAAAAAATTATTTTTGTATATAAGAACTGAGGTGTAGGCCAGTTCTGCTGGGGGGAGGGGTGGGAAATGATTCACCAGAGACAGAGTGGGGAGCAGAACAGGCAGATCCACTGAAGTACACTGCTGAGGGGAGCAGCCTGGGAGGCAGGAGAGGTCTGCTGTGCCATGTGGGTCCCCTCCCTGGCCAGCAGCAGGGATCGAACTCGTGCTGCAGTGGCTGCGGTTTGCTTCATAGTCTGTTGCTTAACCCACTGCGCCACCTGGGGTACAGGCCAGAGGTGTGGGGGTAGTGGTGAGAGGATTCACCACAGAGAGTGGGGAGCAGAACAGGCAGATTGACTGAAATCCACTGCTGAGGGGAGCAGCGGGCGAGGCAGGAGAGGTCTGCTGCGCCTTTTGGGTTAGCTCCCTCGTCAGGAATTGAACTCAGGCACTGGTGGTCATAACTCTGAGACTTAAACTGTAGGCCACCAGGGAGGCCCCATAGAAAATTTTAAATTACACATGTGGCTCCATTTTTGACTCACATTACACTTCCATTTAATTGTCATATTCTAGAAAGAGCTAACATTATCCAAAAAATCTAAAGAGTCATTCTTGGGTCTCCCTGGTGGCCTAGGGGTTAAGTCTCAGTGCTGTCACTGCTATGGCCTAAGTTCAATAGATCCCCAGCCAGGGAGCTGACCCACATGGCACAGCAGACCTCTCCTGTCCCCCCTCAGCATTGTGTTTCAGTAGATCCTCCTGTTTTGTTCCCCACTCTGTTTCTGATGAGTCCATTTACACCCTGCACCTCTGGCCTACACCCTAGATTTTTCTATGCAAAATTAATAAACAAAATCTTTTTATTTTAAAAAAGCAGTTCTTTTGCAGAGATGGAGGGGGAGATTGACTGGGAAAACCAGGAAGAAACTTCTTGTGGTGGTGATAATTGTGGTTTATGGCTTGGTGGAGGTTGGAATTACACAAATTATTATTTGTCAAATTTCCAAATAATCATCTCTAATAAATGATATGCATGTTGAAGCATTTAGGGTGAATTATACTGATACTTTGAATTTATTTTGAAATACATCAAAAAGAAGATGATTTGATGAATGGTTAAAGGGATGACAAAATAAGTTAGGATATAGCAAATCTTATAAATTCTAGAAGGTGGGTATAGACTTGCACTCTGTACAATGCTTTCAATTTCTTTGCATGTTTCAAAATATCCATTATGAATAATGAAATTAATTACATGAAAAAGTGGTTTTTAAGACACCATCAGGCATCAGGCAATGAAGGTGACTAGTCTGTAACCCCTATAATCGCCTTCACTTTAAGATATTTTCCCGGCCGCCACACAGGGAGGAGGTATTAAGGCAAAGACCCATGGACTCTGTGTGTTGAGGAAACGGAACTGAGAGTCTGGGGAGAACAAGAGAGCCAGAATTAATCTGTTCTGTTTCCATTTCCCAGCCAGGGCCACTGTCTGTGTGGAATATGTGCATTCTCCCCGTATTTGCCTGGCTTTCTCCAAGTACTCCAGTTTCCTGCCGCGTGGCACAGATGTGCACGTTAGGTGAGTGTGGGAGGGTGTGACTATGCCTTGCCACAGAAGGGCACCCTGTAAGGGTTTGTTCCCACCTTGTTCTCTGAGCCACTGGGGAGAGCTCCAGCCACACAAGACCCTGAACTAGAATAAGTGGATTGGAAAATGAATGAATGAATACAGATTATTGATGAATAGTTTCAGCAATAAAAAAAATAGTGTTTATTTAGAAGTTTGGTGATGTCTTTGTGACCAGAAATAAACCAGAGGGCCTTAACTCTTGTTTATATCAATTAGCCTGTGGTAAAATTGGGTTTGTTATATGTAGATTTGCTTAAAGTTACAGTTTCCAAGAACCTGTTGATGCTGTTAAGTGAGAAATAACTATATATGAATATTCATGAGTGTAATTTTTAATATTCCATAAATGGAAAATAATTCAAAATTCCATCAAACAGGGAGCAGATCAATTGTGGTGTGGTGGTGCAATGAAATGCTATTCAGTTCCTAAACAAAAGGAGTAGTTTATATGTGCAATATGGGTGAATCTCAAAAATAAGAATACTGAGTGAAAGAAATGTGATAAAAAACAGCAAATACTCATAATTTCATTTATCTGCAGTTACAGATCAATGCAAATCTGTGGTGATAGAAAATGTATCAGTGTTTATTTGGTGAGGGGTAGGAGGAAAGGGCCCAAGGAAACTTTTTGAGGTGTTCAATAGCTTGACTATGAGGATGATTTCACAAGTGTGTATGTATACATATATGCATGTGTATATGAATATATTTGAATATGTTTATAGTTAAATATATATATTTGGCGATGAGTATATGTGAGTATACATATATTTGAATACACAGCTATGTCAAAAGTTATCATATTACACATTTTAAATATATACAATTCTAACGTTAGAAGTTTTCCTCAAACATCTGTTGATTTTTTTAAAGATTTATTTAATTATATTTGACATCAGTTGTAGTCCCCAGGGAGTTCCCACCACCACTTCTCCAGTGCAGCATCACCTCAGTCCCTTGTGCTCTTTCTGCCCTCATCCCGATCTCTACCCCCCTACCCACACTGAATGATCCCTTTGGTTTGTCTTTGTCCTTTTGTTCTTGTTGTGGTTTTTTTTGTTTGTTTGTTTTTACTGTAATTGTTCATTTCCTTGAGCTCTCTATTATTATTATTTTTTCCTGTGGTTATTGTTCCTTTACACTCCTCCTAAGAGTGAAGCCATCCGGTATTTTTCTCTTGCCTTCTGACCTGTTTCACTGACTGTAATTTCTTCTAGCTCCATCCAAAACATCTGTTGATTTTTGACTGAATGTTCACATTAAAGGATGGGACACTAAAAGTGTAAGGGAAAACTCTATGCACCTGCAGATTGCTGGTTTACTTGTGTCACTGTAAGATGAACAGACTTTATTTTATATTTAAGATTTGTTTATTTATGCATACAATAACTGGGGTACAGGCCAGAGGTGGGGGGGGTGAGAAGATTCACCAGAGACAGAGTGGGGAACAGAACAGGCAGACTGACAGGAATATACTGCTGAGGGGAGCAGCGGGGGAGGCAGGAGAGGTCTGCTGCGCCATGTGGGTCCCCTCCTTGGCCTGGAGTCGAACTCACGCTGCTGTGCCACGAATTCTTCACAGTGCAGTGCTCAACCCGTTGCGCCACCAGGGAGGCCCAAGATGAACAGACTTTAGTCCAAAATTCCTAGCGTGGTATATAAAACTTTCCATCATCCAGTCTTCCCTCCCTCTATCCCTCCCTCCCTCCCTTTCAGTCTTGCTTGCTTTGCTCCCTACCTCCCACTATTTCTTTCATAATACTCTCCAGCAAGATCTCACATTCTGCTCCCTCTGCCTGGGAAGCCCCTTCCACCTCTGCAGGCTTAGTGTACTGCACTCACCCTTCAAAATAGTTTGGCCTATCCCGGTTAGTCAGGTCTGTCAATTTCCCTGAATTTTGTACACAGATTATGCTTAATTGCTATTCCCTCTGTGTGACCCTCAGTATTTATAAGTGCTTATATTCTTGCATTTAATCACTGCATTGCAGTTCACTCATTTGGATACATACGAGCTCCTTGAGGGAAGAGAATCACCTTTATATCTTCAGTAACTAGCACAGAATATGGCATGTAGTAGATGTTCATTAACGCTGGGTGACCGAGTGCATGCCTAATTATCATATTCTGACTCTCATACTACATTTCCTCTTATGCTATAGCTGATTTATTCAGTGGAAAGATCTAATTCCATGACCTGGTCCACGGACACTGTTCCAATCCCCTGCTGGGCCCTGAAATGTACTAAAGAGCTACAGATACTGTGAACATTTAGGTGCCATTACTGGGGGAAAGTATAAGAGAGTTTAACAGTTTAAAGGTGCCTTTAGTAAAATTGTCATTCACGTACATGACCTGAATACAGTGCTATCCTTTTTTTAAAGATTTATTTTATTTATTTATGCATACAAGAACTGGGGTGTAGACCAGAGGTGCGGAAGGAGGGTTGGATAGAGCATTCACCAGAGAATGGGGAGCAGAACAGGCAGATCTACTGAAATACACTGCTCCAGAGAGCAGTGAGCAAGACAGGAGAGGTCTGCTGCCATGTGGGTTAGCTCCTTGGCCAGGGGTGGACTCATGCTGCTGAGGCTGGTTGGTGATAGCTCAATAGCACTGAGACTTAAACCTTGTGTCACCCCAGAGGCCCCCAGTGCTAACATTATTGTTTCTGTATTCATTTGCTGATCAAACTTTTCCTCACTCTTCAAATATTGAACTCTAAACATTTCTAACTTAATACAGCCTAGGTTCGTGGGACTTACCCTTGCATGAGGAACACTGGGATATATGAAAAATTTTGGTATAAAACAAATGCTTCTTTCTAGCATATGCTTCTAGTACCACTTTATAATTTTTTTTTACTTGCTAGTAGGGATTCACTTGTTTCTTTGACTGTCTCCACTTACTTTTAATCAGTTTTTCATTTTGCCTCATCGTCTGTTAAGTTGTGTATGTTCTACAGCTATTATAATAGGTTATTTTGGTAAAAGTGGTGATCTCACAAGTAGCATTACAACACAACTTTGAAGACAAAAAATTCAAATGTAGATAATAAAGAAAAACTCTTGTTTGCATTCAAATACCTATGACAATTAGGGAAAGAAACATGAATATTTTAAAAAGAAAAATGTATATATAATTACTATTTTATCAGAAATTAATGGAAGGACAGTTTCTCATGACAGTTATGCTCATTTATATTGGATTCATATATATAATCTGTCAAAACAAGGTAGTTACACAGTGACTAATGTGATAATGATCAAATTCTGAAAAAGGGCCAATTGAATATACACCACTTGCTTTTCATATGTAAATTCCATTACTAACAACCTTACTGTTCCCCTCTATTTCTATGTAATATTGTGGTTAATAAGCATATCATGATAGAATTAGGAGAGAAAAGACCCCTGTTACATTTACAAATTTACAAGAAGGACCAAAAAAAACTTAGCAGCAAAATATCATCCTTACCTGGGCACTTAAAAAATAATTTAGGGGGTCTCCCTGGTGGTTCAAGGGGTTAAGTCACAGCACTATGAAGCATCCGCAGATACTGCAGCACAAACTCCATCCCTGGCCAGGGAGAAGACCGACATAGCACAGCAGACCTCTCCTGCCTCACCCACTGCTCCTCTCATCCTCCCAGCAGTGTATTTCAGTCAATCTGCCTGTTCTGTTCCCCACTCTGTCTCTGGTGAATCTTCTCAACCCCCATCTCTCTGGCCTGTACCCCAGCTCTTGTATGGATAAATAAATAAATCATTAAAAATAATAATAATAATTTAGGGTGAGAATGCAATTAACAGATTTGTGTCTAATCTATAATTCAGCTATAATTCTCTGGTGGGTATTGATCTGTTCTTTAGGAGCAAATTGTGCAAAGTATTATTTTCATCTCTGGAGAATTCAATATGAATGTGAAAATCTACATTCTTTCAAATTCAGTTTTAGCATCTAATCACTTTGCCTAGAATATCAATAAGCAGGTCACTTTGTCCCTTAAAGGAAAATGCAGATTTACTAAACATTCTGCATTTCTTTTACTTAAGTATCAAAAGAGTGGAGAAAGGAACAGAAGCACCCTATTCAGAAACTCTGCTTTGTAGCCTAGCGTCAAAAACAATTTTTAAAAATTTATTTAGCATAATCAGTAAGAAATATTCTCTTGTCTGTCTTGATATGGAGTTGACTTGATCTATCTAAATCCTCAGATAGGGAACCAGCCCTTGTGCTGTTGAAAATCTGCATTAACTTTTAACTACCCCCAAACTTAACTACACTCATCCCTTGGTAGTCTTTGGGCACTGCTTTCAGGCCAACATCCTAACATCCCCCCTCCTTACCCATGTATACCAAAATCCTTGAATGCTCTAATCCCTTAAAGCTAGTACTTCCTTTCCTTGGGTTTGACAGTGAACAATTCAAACCAACCAAATCTGTGAATGCAAAACCCATAGTAGAAATGGAGAACAAACTGTGTTTATTAAAAAATGAGTATAACACGATGGAATACTACTCAGCAATCAAAAATGAAAAACTAGACTCATTCATGGGAACATGGATGGATCTGGAGGGGATTATGCTCAGCAAAGCAAGTCAGAAGGCAAAAGAAAAATACCAGATGGT
>JAGFMF010011865.1:5126662-5153963 GCA_019455555.1 Galemys pyrenaicus | reverse complement strand
CCCCTCTCTCTCTGTCTCCTTCCAATTTTTATCTATTAGTAACTTGAACAGTATAACACTTTATGGTAGCTGAAGTGTGTATTTTGAAAAAGGAAGAAAGGGAACTTCTACTTCATATCTTTAGAAGACTAGCATTTCCTAGTCTTCTAAGATTTGGCTCTTAAGGAATTTATGCAGCCTTGTGTAGTCTCCATTGACTAATTACTACAAAAATTTCCACCTTTATGTTGCTATGAATTTTGGATAACTGGCAGAACTCTTAAATATAATAAACTCTATTTATTATAGAACTAATAAATTTGCAAATTTGTGATTCATCACTTATTCAGTCATTCATCAGATATGTAACGAATGCCTGTGATGCTTCAGACCCTGAGCTAGGCCCTAAGGATACAAAAATAATGAGACTTGATCTTTTTCCTATAGGAGCTCACAGCCCAGTAGAAGAGATAAGGGCATCAGCCATCACAGAGCAGTATGATAGAACAATAACCTGAACGAATAAAGGGAGAATGATAAACTTAACCACTTTTCTGGTTTAGATGATTTTAACGACTATAAGCTAGAATCATTTTCATATGGGAATAATCTTGCAAAACTATAAACCAGGAACCAAGTTGATCTGTGGGTACCACACCAGGAAAATGTAACCTCTGTGCCATTGGGTGAAGTGTGGATTCCAAATCACCCTCTGGACCTGAAATGGGGCTCAGCAGGGAAGTGCATATAGAACAAAGCTGCTGTAGGCCTGAGCTTTGGAATCAAGTTGCACTGAGGTGCAGCCACTGCAAGCATGAGTTCCATCCCTGCTGCCAGCCAGGGAGGGGACCCACATGGCACAGCAGACCTCTCCTGCCTCACCTGCTTCTCCCCTCTGCAGTGTGTTTCAGTCAGTCTGCCTGTTCTGCTCCCCGCTCTGTCTGGTGAATCCTCTCACCTCCTATGACTCTGGCCTGTAGCCCAGCTCTTATATGCATAAATAAATAAATCTTTGAAAAAATAATAATTTTCAATTTTCTAACCACATATTTAGTACCCTCAGATTGTAGAACAGGTGGATTGATGGAAATACACTGCTGAGGGGTGCAGTGGGCCAAACAAAAGATGTTTGCTAAGCAATGTGGTTTAGCTCCCAGCTGCAGATCGAGCTGAGCTGCAGTGACTGCTGAGAGTTTCATACTGCTGAGACTTAAGCCTTCCCACAGCCCTTCTCAGATATTTTCAAATGTCCCTCTTAAGGGAATACCAGCAGTGTATTAAAGTGATTGTTTCTTCACAATTTTGTATATAGAAAATCTTTTCACACTTTTCATTTTCACTATCAGTTTGGAACTTTTAATCCATCTAAATATCTATGTTTTATTTATAAGACATGAAATAAAATAAAAATTGAATGCTACTCAGCTATAAAAAAGATGAAATCTTGCAATTTGTGACAATGTGAATGTAACTAGAAGGGATTATGGATAAATGAAGTAAGTCAAAAGGAACAAGGTAAAGGTTGGATGATTTCACGCATATGTGGAATTTTAAGAGCAAAAAACAGACAAAACCAAACCACAATAAATCCTAGACATTTGACAGCAAAATTGAGGTTACCAAAGAGAAGTAAATTAAGTGTGGCATAAAGGGAGGAGTGGGCCCAATGGACTTTGGTGGAGGACTATGGGTGCTGAGGTGGCGGCATGCTGTGGCATCCATACGTAGAGGTCTGAATCTCTACTCCAAAACAGTGTTGTAAACCCACATGGCCTCAACATATAAAAAACATAGAAACAGTCCCCCAAAAGCCAAAAGTAAATGTTAAATTTAAAATAAGGAATGGGATAAAGATGTTCCAGGCAAATGCTATGAGAAGAAAGCATATATAAAATATGAATGTATAAAATGGAATTTAAATATTTGAACTGAAGAAATTCAATGGGATAAAGAGGAATAGATCATGGTGACTTTATCCACTAAGAAAATTAAATAGCCAGGAAAATTCAGGCACGTAACAAGAAAGCTTGAGATATAGAAGCAAAATCTAATAGACACATAAGGAGAAATTTACATCACTCTCATAGTAAGAGACTTTAATATACTTCTGTTAATGGTCAAATGATGAAGTAGAATACAACGAGAAGCTCTCTTAATTTGGGTTACCGAGAAAGAATACTTTGAAATAAGGACTGGGTATGAGTAGTTTATTTTAGCAGTGTTCCCAAGAATTACCTCCTATACAAACTGGGCACAACTGCTATGGGCAACTAGAACTCAACCTTGCTAGAATAATGCACAGAACAGGCCTCAGAAGTGTCTCACCACAGAACCTAGAATCTGGGACATTCATCCATTGACTTTTGTCATCTTTTGGCTGAATGTTGTCCTCCATCCCTAAGGCAGAAACTACTCAAATTTTTAGATTGCATTTATATACTTGTGTAGCTCTCTGTGCCTTCCAGGAAAGCAGGAGAAGAAAAATGCTGTAATTTATGCTTGGTTCAGGGCATTAGCAATGATAAATAAAATGAAACATTGAACTTCTGCCATGTTGAGCTGAAATTAGGTGGATTCCTATTATACTCTAAACATTAGAAAAGGTGCTGAATATTCTCATAAGAAATGAGGATCTTAACAGCAATGTTGAAATGGAGAACATTAGTTGTGACTATAATATAGCAAGGCTATTTTAACAAATCAGAATGTATGTATCAGAGTATTCTCTTAAGAGAAAAAAGAACATTTGTTTTATGCCACTCTGGAATCAGTCTCCTCAAAGGGGTCAGTTAGACTTTTCTCAATGTGCCCAAGTGTCACCTTGGTGTAGGGAACTAAATATCAAAGAAAGCCGCAGAGGTCTAAGAAAAGAATGAGAAGTTTTTTCCCTGTCTCAGTGACTTGCTTGCCCTTTTTGCAATCAAAGAAATAATCACTGCTCCTTTTTTAAACATTTATTTATTTATGCATACAAGACCTGGGGTGTAGGACAGAGGTGCAGTGGGTGAGAGGATTCACCAGAGAGAAAGTGGGGGGCAGAACAGGCAGACTGACTTAGGTACACTGCTGAGGGGAGCAGTGGGCAAGACAGGAGAGGTTTGTTGAGCCTGTGGGTCAGCTCCCTGGCTGGGGATGGAAATCTTGCTGCAGTGGCTACAGATTGCTTCATAGTGCTGAGACTTAACCCCTTGCCCCACCAGGGAGGCCCTGGATCCCCTTTTTATGACCTTAAAAAATGTAGTTTGGGGATAATCACCTAAGTTTATCCAAGAACATGTCCTCCCTATCTGAGACACTTATCTTTTTACTTTCATAATAAAAGAATGTTTATTCTTTTATATTTCTTTTGTATATTCTTTTATAGTCTGTGTCCTATAAAGTCTCCCCCCTTTTCTCCCCTACTTCCTCAGGCCCTTAAATATTCCTGGTCTGCTCCATTTTCCCTTATAATTTATAATCATGTAAGTTCTCCATACATATGTTATAAAATTTTAGCCTTTTCTCTTACTAATATGTTTGATGCTAATTCGTTTGTATGTCCAACAGCAGAAGAACCAAGATGGAGTGGGGGACGTTCCCCCAGCCCCTGACACCACTATCACTTGCAAACCTTTCACTTCTTGAAATTGCTTCTCAGCCAGCTTATGAGTCATAGACTAGAAATTAAAAAGCACATTTATAGTCATATCTCATATACAACTGATGGGAAATTTTTAATCAGTATGCAGCTAGTACTTATGGTTATAAAAGCTACAGATGGGAACTGATTCAATGAAAATGATTAAAGCATACAATTAATTCTGAGTGAATTAGCAAATACCTAGTCTGGATCAATGATAAATTGTGTTACAAGAAGCTGGCCTAGCACCTAGCTGAGTAATGTGTTTAAGTGAAATTTCATGGTATGATAGCAGGTAGAAAAGACAATGAGTTATAAAAACCTGGCAGGCTATTATGTGAGAGGAAAAATCCTGAAAGTGATCTATAAAATAGGCTAGGAATTATACCTTCTATTTTTGCTGATCTTTTACAGATAGCATCTTGCCAGAGTTCAGAGAACAAGAAATGATCTAATAAACCTTAGAGTGATCTTAATATTCTTATCATGATGCCATTTGTCTTACCACCCGCAGTATTCAAAATATTTTGAGCTACAAATGAACCCCTCTTTTGTGTTCCCTTTTAAAAGCAGAGGACAAGAGCATTCCCTGACTTCAGGGCAGATCAGTCTGGGCAGGGGGCAGGCTTTTCCCTTTTATATCTGGAGCCAAGTCTAAATGGACCAATCAGGTTCAAGCTAATGCACCTCTGTGGGATTCACTATAACGCCACAGACCTGTAGACCTTTGTAGAAACCCAGGGGCTGCACATGCCTCTGGCCCTGCCTCTGATATCACCTGAAAATAGCACCACTGGCCTCAACCTGTTGTCTCAAATAGCTGTAAGCTATCAGCTTATACCAATAGCTCAAAAAGACCTGTTCACACTGGTGTGTCTGATGCTACCTCCTGGTTACTGGTAGTGATGGGCACTAATGGCCAGCATTGTCCAGCACTGTTAACAGGTGACTGGCACTCTATATTCAGTCATCTTTGAGCACTAGCTATAACGTCTGATTGTCTCACACTGCCTTCTGGTGCTATTGCCTCTGTTGCTGTTCATTCGACCACTCAGTGCTGTCCAACCCAGCCTTTAGATCATTGCCATCAGCTGTTGTGATGTCATCTCAGCACCTTCAGCTGCCACTGTGAGTTGGATCCTGGCCCACTCCTTGCCAGTGTGCCACCACTTCCAGCTGTGAACATTGCTCAAGCCATAAAGATGACTAAACAACCCTCTATCCTAGCCTATATTAGTGACTTCTGTTTCTGTACCAATTACAGCTTTCCCTTCAGCTAGTCTTCCCTTTGTCTAGGTAAGATTTATTGATACCCAATCAAACTGTTCCTGCATCCCCACAGCATCCACAGGCAGAGAAAAGACCCCTTTACTTAAGCTCTTCCCAAAATCAGCTGACACAAAGCTAAATCCTATATGCAAAGTCCTTTCAAAGTCCTGTTAGTGAGTGCCTCAGGGAGCCCTAGGTGTGCATAGTCCATTCCCGCAATAAGCAATAGATCCAACTTGTTTGATGACAGATGTGCTTCGTAGCCTTTTGCTGGAGGGCATTGATTGGCCTGATTACACTGTATCAACTGCAAGCTCTGACTAAACCAACAACAGATCCATTTTGGTCTTTCAGTATAAGTTTGTTTCCCTTGTTCCCTCAGCACACTTTTAAAAATTACTTATTGCATTTAATCTAAGCATTATTAAGATATATCAAACAATTTAATCTGTACAGAAGATACTCAAAAACTTCCTTAAGCTCTGCTGTAGCTTCCTGATTCTTTGCTTATATAACAGATTGATATCTGGATTAGCTCCTAGGGAGGGCACCCATCTAATTAAGATGATGGATAATTCTGTATTTTAGCAATGAAATTTAAAGCCTTAAGTACCTTTTTAATTTCAGCAGCAGTTTCTGGTTAATAACTCTTTCCCATTACACATGGATACATGAACCCCCTTTTTCATAGTAGTTAGGATACATTTTATGATGTTATATGAATACCTTGTTAGTGGGCCTCCCTGGTGGTGCATGGGTTAAGCAACGCACCATGAAGCAAACCGCAGCCACTGCAGCAGGAGTTCAATCCCTGCCGCTGGCCCGCTGGCCGGGGAGGTGACCCACATGGTGAGGCAGACCTCTCCTTCCTTGCCCACTGCTCCCCTCAGCAATGTATTTCAGTCTATCTGCCTGTTCTGCTCCCCACTCTGTCTCTGGTGAATCCTCTCACCAACCCCTATACACACACACCTCTGGCCTGTACCCCAGCTCTTGTATGCATAAATAAATAAATCTTAAAATAAATACCCTGTTAGTGTAAAACTGTCATGATAGCTACTACCTAAAGGGTGGAAATTACACAGTCAATATAAATCTTGGTATACACAAGAAGGAATAAAAGAGAATAAAACCAAAAAATAGTAAGGTACAAATGGGAAATAAAAACTAAAAGCTTGGTAAGAGCTCTGTAAATTTTAAAGTTAGCAGTCCATTTGTGTTGCAGAACAAGGAGAATTAGGACAAACAGATCATTTCATCTGAACTGGGAAAAAAGGAGTGCCACAGAAAGAAGGTGAGGCCCTCCCTGGAGGTACAAGGGGTTAAGTCTCAGCACTATAAAGATATCAGCAGCCACTGCAACGCTAGTTCAATCCAGACCAGGGAGGGGACCCACATGGCGCAGCAGACCTCTCCTGTCTTGCCCGCTGCGCCCCTCAGCAGTGTGTTTCAGTTATTCTACCTGTTCTGTTCCCCACTCTGTCTCTGGTGAATCCTCTCACCACCACCCTTTCATCCCCACACCTCTTACCTACACCCCAGTTCTTGTATGAAAAAATAAAGGATTTATTTATTTTTGCATACAAGAGCTGGGGTACAGGCCAGAGGTACGGGAGGTGAGAGGATTCACCAGACAGAGTGGGGAGCAGAACAGGCAGACTGACTGAAACACACTGCTGAAGAGAGCAGCAGGTGAGGCAGGAGAGGTCTGCTGCGCCATGTGTGTCCCCTCCGTGGCTGGTGCAGGGATCGTGCTGCAGTGGCTGCGGTTTGCTTCATAGTGTGTTGCTTAACCCGCTGCACCACCAGGGAGGCCTCATAAATAAATCCTTTTTTTTAAAAAAAGAAACTAATGTTTATTGAGAATCTACTATGTACCAGACTCTGAAGGAAGCTGAGGCTGAGAGTAGAAAATTTAGGATGGAAGATACACAAGAGCAAAAGTTAGAGGGTGGGAGTAGAGATGATTAACATAGTTGTTAAACCAGCTATGGAAAAATCCTTAGGCACAGACTGGAAGTGGGGATATGGAGAATTGTGGGTCATTACAAAGAAACAACAGTCCTTACAGATAAACCCAACCATATCTTACAAATGATAGATTCCACAAGTGATAAAATGCCATAAAGGATCACATCCCCACAAAGGACACAACATAAAGATACCCCTTGCTCTAGCAAAACACACCTTTCTGCCCACCTTTGTCTATACAAGTGCCTATGTTTCCTAATAAAACTTCCCTTTTAAAATACAGCCATTTCCGCGGCAGACCTCTCCTGCCTTGCCCACTGCTCCCCTCAGCAGTATACTTCGGTAGATCTGCCTGTTCTGCTCCCTGCTGTCTCTGGTGAATCCTCTCACCCCCCCACACCTCTGGCTGTACCTCAGTGCTTGTATGCATAAATAAATAAATCTTTTTAAAAAATTAAAAATAAAATACAGCCATTTCCTGTTTGTGTCTGTGTCTTTTTCCTTACTAAGCCCAGTGCTGTTGAACAGGGAACGCTGCCAAAATCTTTCACAGAGGGTACCCACGGATCACACTCACTGAACCAAATCAGGCTCCATGGTAGATATTTCATATCACTTTGTCCCATTTAGGTTTTTTTTTTTTTAAGATTTTATAAATTTCTTTTCCTGTAGAAGAACTGGAGTAGAGGCCAGAGGTGTTGGGGGTGAGAAGATTCACCAGAGACACAGTGGGGAGCAGAACAGGCAGATTGACTGAAATTCACTGCTGAAGGGAGCAGCGTGCGAGTCAGGAGAGGTCTGCTGTGCCTTGTGGGTCAGCTCCCTGGCTGGGGATTGAACTCAGGCCATCACTGATCAAACGTAGGCAGTTGTGGTGCACTGTGGCCATGGTCGTGCTGAGCTTTAACCCCTAGGCCTCCAGGGAGGTCCCACTCATTTAGTTCTTACAACAACATGTTGAAATAGATCATAATTCCCACTTTGATGATAAACTGAGCTTTAGAGAATTAAGTCACACAACTGATTACATGAGAGTGGTCAAATCTTAATAATGTCTCCCTCCCCCGGTTTAATTTCCTAATATAATGTCACCCTGGAAATTATAGACATGACATTCAAGACACTCATAATGTAACGGGGAAGATAAATGAGGATGACACAATCAGCAAAGAGATAACTAAAAAGACTGAGTTCAAGCATCCCTTGGTAGTAGTATAACCATAGTACAGTTATTCTTTGCTTTGCAAATTTCACTTTACCTCACTTTAATAAAACACCTACATTAGTGGCAGTTTTCACTAACAGTAGAGGATATTTTTTCTTACATTGTCATTTATTCTTGTACAATACTTGATTTCTTCATCCTTGTGTAGTTCCCATAAATCTCCCAGTGCCACATCACCCGTGAACAGTCCCTTGTGTTCTTTCCTCACCTGTTTTCACCCATTCTCCCTCCCCCTCCCTGGCTGTATGCCAACAGAAGATGATTTTTGCTCTTATGATAAAGGCAAATGCAAAATTAGTATTCAGTGTCTGCTTTGTAGGGAACTGTTGTAGAGGCGGCATATACTTCTTTCCCAGAACTACTTCATACGGGCTATTTACCATGTCATGCCTGCATACAATATCTCTAAATGCTATTCTAGATTTTATGTGTTATATTGTATGAGATGGTAGGCTATTTGGGAGGTCTGAGATGCTCAAATGTTTTTCCATATAAATTAATAGCAATTGCTTTTTTCTTTATACCATTTTGTTTATGAAAATTTTGCTAGGATTTTTATACTTTCACAGAGTGGGAAAAACCTGTATAGGCAAGAAGAGAATCCAGACTTCTCTAAATGAAGGGGAATGGCACTTGGGCTAGGAAGGGCTATGTTCTGAGGCTGAACTGAAAATACAGAAGTAAGAAAATTTCTAAATAAGCTATGTCCTGTGCAGAGATTGCTAAATCATTCATTTTTCTTTCTGCCTTTTATTTTTATTAGTTCAAAACTAAGTAGAATACTTCTTGTTACATATTGCCATTATGTATGGCATTTGTCTTTTTGTAATTGGTTTATTTCACTTAGGATAATGTCCTCAAAGTTCTTTCATGTTGCAGTATGTAACAGCATATTTACAACATCACCAGGATATAATTACCCGTTTCCCTCCAATTCTGACTTTGATTTCTTCATTTACAGGTTTTTATATAGATAAATATGTGAATATTTTTAAGGTGTCCGCATTTGTAGATATGCATTTCTATATGCTAACTTTATTTCATTAGTTTAAACTCTGCCATGATTTTCCCATGTTGCAGATACATATTTTGTAAATATTTTCTCCCATTAGTAGACTGACCTTCCCTCTGTTGATTTTTCCTTTTGCTTGGCACAAGTTTTTAAATTTGATGTAGTGTCATTGTCTGTTTTCCCTTTTGCTACCTTTGTTTTTGGTGTCATGCCCAAGAAATTATTGCCAAATTCAATGTCATAATGTTTTTCTGCTGTTTTCTTACATGGGTCTTATAGGAGTTTCAAGTCTTACATTCAGGTCTTCAATCCATTTTTTGAGTTAATTTTTGTATATGGTGTATGGTAAAGATTCTTTATATTCCCTACATCACCCTGAACATATTTGGAGCCCAGGAGTTTTCATGATCTGATAATATTATTGTGATTAACAAGAGCAGGTTGCCAGTGTAGGGTTTCTCTAAAATTTTATCACATCTGTTGCAACGTTTTCAATTAAAATTTATAGCAACCTGCTTATTTTATGGAATGTAGGTATTTAATATAACAATTGGGTTTTGTCTATACAGCAATGTAAAACTGAGTCATCTACAAAACTTCAAATGCAAGTATAAAAATGCAAGTATAAAATATCCTAAATTTAATCTCCTTAGCAAAATCCAGTGGGTTTGATTTTTAATGCCCAGTGTCTAGAGCAGTTTCTGACTCTAGGGATTATTCAATTAATTAAAAGAACATAGTAAAATTATTAAATACATGATTCAAATAATGGTATTGGTGATAACATGAACTGACGCATGATCAGTTGTCAAATGGACAAAAGATAGGTGGGTGCCCTCCCCGTTCTTTCCTGGTTTTGTCTTTTGCATTTTATATATTTCTCTGTTACAATATAATGGTTATTACCCCCAATATGTATATTTGTTGACTTACTATTATAGGATTAGCAGATAAGGAAACAGGCAGCATTTTTAATCTGAAAGTTATTTGTAAAGAATTAATCTATTATTATCCTTCATTCTACAAAGAAATGAATTAAATGTTAGAGGAATCAATGATTTTTCCAGGAGGATGCAGCTCAATAGCAGCATCATATAAACTAGTCTATTAATATTCAAATAATAGTTGAAATGGTTATGAGACTATAAAGGCATTTCCTTCCTTTAAAAACATTTCAGGGTCTTCCTATTGGCACAGGGATTAAAGTCTCAGTTCTATCAAGCTATCGCCAGCCACTATGGCAAGAGTTTGATCCCCGGCCAGGGAGGGGACCCACATGGCACAGCAGACCTCTCCTGCCTCACCCGCTGCTCACCTCAGCAGTGTATTTCAGTGGATCCCTGTTCTGCTCCCCACTCTTGTTTCTGGTGAATCCTCTCACCCCCAAACCTCTGGCCTGTACCCCCTAGTTCTTGTATGCATAAATAAACATCAATATTTCTTTAAAAAGTAAAAAATAAATAAAAGCAACATTTCTTACATTACCAAAAAGGTTAATACCTACAAAGGTATGATTCTTTGATTCTGTAAGTAAGCTATAGTTCCAACACATTTAGACAATTACAGATCAATCCAAAATATACAAAATTCAATCTTGTTTTGTTTAAGAGGCAGTGTGCGCTGAATTCCTTAAGTCAATGCCCTGATCCCAGTCTGCTCTTTGTCTAAGCTTTCCTTTTTTCTCCCTGAGGATTCTGTGATCTTGCTCTCTCTTTGCCCTACTCCATCTGCACTGCATTTATCACAGTCTGAATTTTTTCCAGATTGTTATTTTTTTTAAATATTCTTTTTGCTTTTCTTCACCATGGATTGCTCTTCACTTGTTCTGAATTGTTCTCTCAGAAGTGTGATTAAAAACATGCACTCTGGGACCAGACTGAGAACATAATTCCAGCTCCACCAATTGTTACTGGACATATGACTGTGGCTCAGAGTCTTAACCTCTGTGTCACTTGGTTTCTTCATCTGTAAAATGGAGATATTAATCGTGAGGAATAAATAAAATCATGTAAGTATCTGCTACTATTGTTTTCAGTGTTGCTATGAATCCTAGTATATTCTCTGTTAAGGGAAAGACAAAGATGCTTGGGTAAAAATATATATATAGTTCAGGTCAAGTGTATGTTAAGGGGATCCAATAGAGGGAAAACTAGAAATCTTCTAATTCCATGTAATTTCTCCTTTTATTACCAATTGCAGTTGGCCAAGTGGCAGGTGGCTTCTCATTAAGCTGCCTTAAACTGCAATCAAAAGTCACCTTGCACCTCATTTTGAAAGACTTGCCCTATAAGACATCTGAAATCATATTATCTATCTTATCATCGGTTGGATTTACAATATGCCATTTTTACTTTTTTTAAAATCTTGAGAAGTTCACGAAAATACAAAAAGCAAAGTCATTTGGGTTTTGTGAGAGGTGTTTTAAATCTTCTCCAGAGTTTGTGCAGAGTGTTCTGCATCAGATCATGAGCTGTACATACAATTCAAGTGTTGATTTACCATATTCCCAGGAGCCTCCTGAAAATGGCAGGCATCCCAAGGCATTACTCAGCAAGAAAAGAATGTATGTTTGATTAATTATAACACAGCTTACTGGTACCATGTAAT
Source organism: Galemys pyrenaicus (assembly GCA_019455555.1). Classification (NCBI taxonomy): domain Eukaryota; kingdom Metazoa; phylum Chordata; class Mammalia; order Eulipotyphla; family Talpidae; genus Galemys; species Galemys pyrenaicus. Next base: position 5,142,281 of record JAGFMF010011865.1, on the reverse strand, counting down.
TCATTGTAGCTGCTATTTGCTCAGCATTTCCATGGGAATCCTGTGGAATGGAAGGGACTTCTGCCCTTGTGCAATGATTCCCTGCTTTCTTGAAAGAGTCTCTTCTATTCTGTATTATTGATGTATTTCCTCATTCACTGCTAAATGAATGAAGTGGTAGCTTCATCTACATACTAAGCATATGATTAATGAAGAAGAACATATGGCCCATGTCTGAAAACAGCATTGGGGCTATCTGGAAACCTATGTAACATGCACGTATGGGCACATCCTCTCTGGAATCTGACACATCTGGTCTTGCAGTCCAGCTGTACCACTGATTATCTGAGTGATCTTGTGCAAATGACTTATCATCTCTGGACATTAGTTTCATTTTCAAAATGGGAATATTTATAGTATCTTATGTATAAGGCTATTATTAAAACAATGAGAAAATTCATGCTAAGTTTTCTGAGACATGCCTGGCACATGGTAGCCTCATACACCGGGAACAGTAAACTTTTATTTTATTTTTTATTTTTTTAAAGGTTTATTTATTTATGCATACAAGAGCCGGGGTACAGGACAGAGGTGTGTGGGGGGTGGTCACAGGATTCACCAGAGACAGAGTGGGGAGCAGAACATGAAAATCAACTGAAATACACTGCTGAGGGGAGCAGCTGGTGAGACAGGAGAGGTCTGCTGCGCCATGTGGGTCATCTCTCGCCTTGGATTGAACTTGTGCTGCAGTGACTGCTTATAGCTTCATAGTTAGTGCTGCTACTTAACCTGTTGCCACACAAGCGAAACCTGGGAGCAGTCCTATATTATAAGGTCATGGAGTTTTAAAAAATGTGTAGGCAATCTTTATGCCAATGAAATTCTATTTGGTCATAATATTGTAACAGCTATGGTTTAGTTGTAGCAGCTAAAGACTGCTACTTTAACACTTGATGCAGTTGGTGCAGTTGGTGCGAGCAAACAAAACATTTGGAAAGGGGCCTGAAACTACATTCTCCATTCTTCAAGATGTATTCCTGGGGCCCTCCCTGGTGGCACAAGGGGTTAAGCACCACAAAATGAAGCTATCCACAAACACTGCAGCATGAGTTGGTTCCCCAGGCAGGAAGTTGACCCACATTGTACAGCAGACCTCTCCTGCCTTGCCCGCTGCTCCCCTCAGCAGTGTGTTTCAGTCCATCTGCCTATTCTGATACCCACTCTATCTCTGGTGGACCCCCTCCTCTGGCCCATACCCCAGTTCTTGTATGCATAAGTAAATAAATCTTAAAAAAAAGATGCGTTCCTGAATATTCCCATCCTATACACACACACATCAAACCATTTCCCAGTTTATTGCATTCATTGTCTGAAGCTCACCTGGATCTTTGTAGCCTCCTATTACCTCCAGTTCCTATCATATCTTTGGTAACTTGGTGTTACCACTTTTTTAGTGGTATACTTTGTATCTCCTGGACCCCCTCCTCTCCTCTCTGCTACTCAGAATGATTACCTGGTATCTAGTCCCTCTGGCTAGGCCTCAGGATCCTCTCTCATTAGCTGCCTGACACAGTCAATCCTGGTAAATGCAGCTCATCACACTTGGGACTTTCCCTTTTACATGACCTTGTTCTCAGAGCACTCAGCAATTACATAATTACCATTTTAGAGGGAGTATAATGCCACTAACCAGCATGATTTCTTACTACTCTTGTTTATCTGTTTCTACACAAGCTCTCTTTCTCCCATATGCAGCTTCTTTATTTACTATCTACAAAGGCCTTTTAGTTGTATAAAAGGAAAAATTGTTTCATAGATATAAACTCACATACAATGGACTGTATAAATGTGTGCATCCTCCAGTGGATTTGTGTATGTATATGATAGCGTCAGGTAAATGGGGCAGAACAGCAGACTGACTGAAAGACACTGCTGAGGGAAGCAGCGGGCAAGGCAGAAGAGGTCTGATGCGCCATGTGGGTCTCCTCCCTGGCCGGGGATCGAATTCATGCTGCGCAGTGGCTGTGGATAGCTTCATAGTACTGAGACTTAACCCCTTGTACCACCAGGGAGGCCCAAAAAAGTTTCTCTTGATTCCTATTTAGCTGAGAGTTTTTATGAGTAATATATGTTGACTGAACATATCAAATTAATAAATCAAATGGGTTTTTTTAATTTATCGGCTCATAAAACATGTTTGTATTGTGTTTTGATTTCTTAACATGATCAGTTATATTTACTGCTTTTTTAATCAGCTCTGTATTCCTGGGATAATCCCAACTTTGTTTGAGGTGTTATCCTTTTTCTCATTGAACAAATTCTTACTGAATACTAACAAATGCCTCACTCAACTCTTGGTGCTGAGGTCCGCAAGTGAGGTCTCAAGTGACTTATAAGGTCCTTCCCCTTTTGAGGCTTATATCAGAGTTTAGCAAACTATAACTTAAATGGTTGAAAATTTTCAAAAGAAAACTAATATATTATGACATGTGGAAATTATGTGAAATTAAATTTTATTATTAACTCATCAGTCATTTACGAGTCTCTACAACTTTGTGGTTACATTTTTAGACCTTCGTATGTGCAAATGCTTCACTCATCCTCCACTAAACTTTGTATCTTGATGGATTTGATTTACTAAAGTTTAGCTTACAATGTTTGTTTCTGGGCCTCCCTGGTGGTGCAAGGGGTTAAATATCAGCACTATGAAGCTATCTGCCGCCACTGCAGCATGAGTTTGATCCTTGATTCCTAGCCAGGGAGTGACCCACATGGCACAGCAGACCTTTCCTATCTCACCACTGCTCCCCTCAGCAGTGTACTTCAGTAGATCCAACTTCTCTGCTCCCCACTCTGTCTCTGGCAAATGTTCTCACCCCCCTCCACACTTCTGGCAGGTACTCCAGTTCTTGTATGCATAAATAAATAAAAAACAATCTTTAAAAAAATTTTTTTGCTTCTATATTCAAGAGAGATATTGGTCAATAGTTTTATTTTTTTTTTGTTATATCATTGTCAGGTTTTAGTATCAAAGTAATGCTGGCCTCATAGAACAAACTGAAAAGAGTGCCTCCCCTCCAATTTTTTTTTAAGATTTATTTATGCATACAAGAACTGGGATATAGGCCAGAGGTGTGGAGGGACAAGACCATTCACCAGAACAGAGTGGGGAGCAGAACAGGTGGAGCAACTGAAATACACTGCTGCGGGGAGCAGCGGGTGAGGCAGGAGAGTTCTGCGGCGCCATGTGGGTCACCTCCCTGGCTGGGGATCAAACTCATGCTGCAGTAGCTGCTGATAGCTTAATAGCACTGAGACTTTAATCCCTGCCCCCTCCAAATTTTGAAAGAGTCTCAGTGTTATCACCACTATCACCTCTGTGGCTTCATTTTGATCCCTGGCCAGGGAGCTGACACACATGGTGCAGCAGACCTCTCCTGCCTCCCCCGCTGCTCCCCGCAGCAGTGTATTTCAGTTGCTCCACCTGTTCTGCTCCCCACTCTGTCTCTGGTGAATCCTCTCACTCCCCCACACCTGTGACCTACACCCCAGTTCTTTTACACAAATATAAATGATACTTGATAAAAGAAAGTCTGTTCACCGGAAAAGGAAGAGTGACAGAGTAAGTGGCAAGCTCAAGTTGCAAGCCAGTGTGTGTGCTTCGAGGTGTTCTCTTTCACATAGTGTACCGTCCAATTCATTGTTCACTACTTCTTTAGAAATTATACTATCCATGCCTGATGTAGACTCATGGGAATTGTCACTATATAATACCTTAAATAATAACAAAGCCCAAACTTGTTTATCTATTCACCTTGTCTTTTCTCAATAAATATTATCTTAGCATCCACTATGTACCATGTAATATACTAGAAGTGAAGGATCAGTGATGGACAAGAATCACTCTAGCATATGAAAAATATGCATAGAAACAAAAGTGATAGGAAATCACCCAAAATTTTAATATTATAAGGCCTCCCTGGTGGTGCAAGCATTTAAACACCGCGCTATGAAGCAGGAGGAGACCCACATGGCACAGCAGACCTCTCCTATCTCACCAGCTGCTCCCCTCAGCAGTGTATTTCAGTCTATTTGTCTGCTCTGTTCCCTACTCTATCTCTGGTGAATCCTGTCACTGCCCCCCCCCCACACACACCTATCTCTGGCCTATACCCCAGTTCTTGCATAAGTTAAAAAATAATATAAAAATTTGAATACTATAGCTATCTCTGATTTCCACATTTTCTAAGAGGAATACAAATTCCTTTTCTTATTGGAAAACAAAAAGAATGGTCTACACATTTCCCCCCCAGAGGTTACTATCTTTGGAGGGTTAACTAATATTTAAAACATGCAGTTATTCTAATCAGTACCTGAAAATATTCCTGTGGTTTTTTCCTCTGTTTGCTTGTTTATTTATCCATTTATTTGAGGAGGGGGAATTCATCTTAGAGAAAAAGGAAAATGTATTAGTTTTTTGTTGTGTACTAAAATACCACCAATTTAGAAGTATTAAAAACAATTTATTTTCATATATCAGGATTCTTGGCACTAGTTAACTGGGTTCTTTCATTAGTAGGCATAAATCAATGTTTTATCAGGCTTGAGGTCTCCCCTGAGGCTCTAAGTTCTATTCTAAGGTCATGTGGTTGTTGGAAAACTTCATATCCTGCAATTGCTGAACTCACACAGCTGCCTTCAGGGCCAGCAGGAACGTATCTGCTACTTCTCCATAATCTTCTTTGAGGTACTCTCCAGGTTACCCAGATAATCTCCACTTCGATTAACTCAAAGGCAATATCTGCAAGTCCATTTTTGCCATCCTATTCACAGGGTCTGTAAACAATGGGAGGGGGGGTTATTACCACAGAGGGTAATAAGATTCTTGGAGACCATCTTAGAATTCCACCTACCACAGAAGGGGTCTTCTTAAAGAATTAAAAAAGCTCTCCAAACTATCTTTCAATTCACCCCCAAGAAGACTGGAGCAAGTTATGTAGATTAACCATACACACACACACACACACAAATAACAAAACTGGGGGCCACCCTGGTGGCTCAAGAAATTAAGTCTCAGCACTAAGAAGCCACTGTAACATGAGTTACATCCCCGCGCCCCCTCAGGGAGCTAACCCACTTGGGCAACAGACTCCTCGTACCTCACCAGCTCCTCCCCTAGGCAATGTACTTTTTTAGATCTGCCTGTTCTGCTCCCCACTCTGTCTCTGGTGAATCCTCTGTCTCTGGTGAGTCTTCTCACCACCCAGTCCTGGCCCTGTCCCCCACCCCATACCTCTGGCCTACACCCCAACTCTTTTATGCATAAATAATATTTTTTAAGAATAACAAAACTATGAATTAATATAGAAATACAAAAGAACTATGTTTAAAGAAGTGAAACTTTAAATCACCTTAATGAAATGAACCATTTCTTGTATATACAGTTTGCATTAAAATTATGAAAGTTTAAAGTGGACAAAGAAGTACTAGTGAGTGTTCTGTAGTGCTTACCTAGCACAATTATCTCCAGCTTTCATTGTCTTCGAATTTTTTACAATTCTAAATTATAGATAACTGAAAGTGTAACAGGGTGGTCCCAGGAAAAGGGGAAGTTTTAAAATTTTGGTTTTGCCCTAAGTGGGTGGAGCTGAGGAGGAAAAGGAGATTTTCTGCAGAGAAGAGAGAAGGAAGAAAAGAAAGGAAGATGGAGAACAGCAAGGAGACCTGGAGGAGGCACGTGGAACAGAGGGACATGTGAAGAAACTGTGCTTGCTTTTTGGTTTTGGACTGGTTGGAACAGATGTGGGTGAGAGACCCGTGGGAAGGCTAACCATAGCAGCTTTCATCTTAATTTTAATTTTGCTCTTTTCCTCCCAGATTTGTCTGACTCTTTCTGACTCTTTTTTATGGGTCTCTACTGAAAGGTCCTTTAGATGTGTGGCAGGTTTTTGGACCTTGCTTTGGGCCAATCCTATTTGGCTGGACTTTTACCCTCAAAAAAATAAGTAACTTTAAATGCTTAACTTAGTAACTATATTCTTTGTTCTTTCTTTATTGTACCCTAGTTGTATTAAAGTTCCTTTCCATTAAAGGTTTTATGTGTTTGTCTTAATGCGGCGGATGGCAGAACCCATTCAGAGAGGGCAGGCTTGGGGGTTCTGGGTGCTCCTCTCCCTGTTCTGTAACAAAAGCACTGCAAATGATTTTTCCACATGCAAAATAATCCTGTAACTAGTGGAGAGATGATTTACCTCTCCCTCTCTGGAATAAGCCAGTTTTGAATCTTCTCATTAATTGATTCCATAAGCTGTCTATGTCCCTGCTCTTTGAATTCACCTTGAACCAATAACATCTTTCTGGCTCTTTCATTAGTTGAAGAGTTAAATGGTATCTTTGATAATGTGTTCATTTTATATTTGCATGGCAGTCATGATTTTACTTTTCAAAAATTATTCTTTAACACTATTTTTAAATTCCAAGGAACTTAGTGAGTTCAGTTGGGGCAAGGAAATTATTTGCCCATTGCATAAGATTTCTGTGCGTATCATGAACCAATTTTTGCAATGCTCATTATCTGTTCAAAGTTTGCTACTTCCTTGCTTGATATATTTAAAAACTGCCTCCTCCTGTTTTAAATTTTGAATCATGTTTACTTAAAGTGAAGTCACGTTTGTGAAGTAATGAGTGCATTAAAGCCTGTAAAGCAAGATTTCAAGCAAATTGGTCCCCTAACTAAGATTCTATACCCTTACTTCCTAACATCCGGATAATAGGAGGAAAATGTTAATTCTCCTTCACAGTTCATTATTTAAAATGTGCTTCAGTAATCAGTCTCTCAGAGAAGTCTTTTCTGATTCTGTATTTCCACCTACCAGTTTGGCGTGAAAATGTAGTTATTTAAATATAAGCACATTATTTTTTTTTTAGGCTGAAAGCTGAATTTCCAAAAGAAATAAATCAGATGCAGTCTTTTGAAAAATTGGACCTATTATGCTAAGTTGATGCCTCTTCACAGAGGAAAAGAGCAAAGCACTTGGAATTAATAGAATTGGCTGAACACTGGGATTTTTAAAAGGCGCTCGCCCATTTCCAGGCTGACCTTTCCCATAGCTTAATGTAGCAGTAAATTAGAGTGGCATCTGAATAAGACAGACTCACACATCATTGACATAGTCTAGTCACAATCATAATGTTTTGCACAGTAATTACTATGATTTTATTCAGCTTGAAATGTATAGAACACACACTCACAAATAAAATTTAATATATGATTTTTTTCAAAACGGATTGGTGTGGTAGAAGGTAACTGCTATCTAGCAACGATAATAACATTGCTTAATGTATGAACAATGGCACTGGTCAGCAGAATCAGACAAAGCAGACTTGAGAAAATTTAAGCTGACAGAAACCCCTTAAATAGGACTAAGAAAGAATAAAACTCATGCAGTCATCGCCTTAATGTAGGTAGTTGCTACATATTTTTTTCTTTCTTCATTACTACCTTACAACCTGAAAATGGGAATTTAATTATATCTTAGATGTTATGAGTTTTCAAAGATACCAAGCAATACCTTGAAAAGAGACATCCAGTCATCAAAGAAATTATTAGGGTGCTTATAACTTTATTTTATCATTCCTAGGGGGAAACACCTGATGAATTCTATTGTTGTAGTTCTATTTTTTTAAGATTCATTTTTATTTGTATATGTGTACAAGAACTGGGGTACAGGCTAGAGGAATGGGGTGGTGGTGAGAGGATTCACCAGAGACAGAATGGAGAGCAGAACAGGCAAAAAATGACTGAGATACACTGCTGAGGGGAGCAGAAGGTGAGATAGTCATGTGGGTCACCTCCCTGGCCAGGGATTGAACTGGAGCTACAGTGGCTGTTGAGAGCTTGATAGTGCTGAGACTTAACCCCTTGTGCCACCAGGGAGACCCTATTGTTGTAGTTTTAAACCTAAGGTTATAGTGACAAAGCTGGTGTGGTGTCCTGTGGATACGTTAATGCATCACTGAGGGGTACTCAGAGACTCCAAACTGTTGAAGGGTTCATTACCTAAAAGAGGTTCTGCCTGCCTTCCATGATATATAGGCCTACCTGGCACTCAGTTCCTGCTCTAGTTCTTTGTAGTTCCCCTGCTTAGGAAGTCCATGGAGTTCATGGCATATTAGGGCTCATAACCCAAGATGGCTGCATGTAAGTGGGGGCGGAGAAAATGCCCTTCTCCTTTCATGAAGATGTATCTGTAAGAGACAGTGAAGTTTATGCATATTGATATCAAATCATGGCAATGTATCCTAAATGAAGTAGTAAATTAAGGACTAAGGTCAGAACTACTTAAACCATGATTTCTGCCCTAGAGTTTATAACCTAACAGGGAACACATATATAATTAATTCAGTGTCATATATAATGTATATTATGAACAATTTAAAAGTACTATGTAAAAGAAAGTGATCATAATGAAATAAAGAAATGGGATTTTGAAGTGGAAGAATGGGATCACAGGAGATGACTACTGAGGAGGGTCAAAGATTATTGTATAGCGTAATCTCCTCCAGCTCCATCCATGTTGCCAAAAATGGCAAGTGTTTATTTTTGATAGCTGAGTAGTATTTCATTTTATATATATACCACATCATCCTGATGCACTCATCTGCATTTGGGCAATATTAGATGGTGTCTCTTATATGTGGAATATACAGAGACCAAACAAAGGGTCACAATGCCAAACTAACAACCAACCCTAGAAAGCTGACTGTAGAACTGAGGCTACTAGAGGGGGGAGGGAGCACAATATGCTATGGTGGTAGACTATGGGTTGTTTGGTGGTGGATATGGTGTGGTAACAAAACCTAAAAAGGGAAATCCTATACTTCTAAACTACAAAGTCATAAACCAATATATCCTCCCTCCCCCAAAAAAAAGTCTAATATACAAAAAAAAAAGAAGTTCTGGGGACCTCTCTGGTGGTGCAAGGGGTTAATCATCTGCTAACAAAGCATGAGTTCGATCCCCAGCTGGGGACAGAAGGACTCATATGGTGCAGCGACCTCTCCTGCCTTGCCTGCTGCTCCCCTGAGCAGTGTGTTTCAGTCAATCCGCCTGTTCTGTTCCCCATTCTTTCTCTGGAGAATGTTCTCACTGCCCACACCTCTGGCTTGCACCCCAGTTCTTGTATGCATAAATAAATAAATCTTAAAAAAAAGAAGTTCTGCTATATTTAGGAAAAAATTTTTTAAAAATTACCAAGTAGAGGAGGAGGGAAGGGACATTTCCATCAGAGGGAACAACTTTAGTAAAATGTTTTAACACTGACTTTTAAGTTATTTTTAAAAAATGTACATTTTCTTTAATTAGCATTATCATAAATATAAATTTTCTTTAGTCCCCTGAGATGAAGTGATAATTCTGGTTTCATACTTGAGTGGGTCTACAAGCAAGATACTTTTATGTCTTGAATTTGGAATTATTATTGAGCCTTGAACAAGATAGTGCGGGATGAAGAGCACAGATCCTAGCCTCAGTCAAAAATGCATATATTCCACGTACTAGTGTTCAGCATCTGTGATTTTAACTCCTAAGTTGGTTGAATGTGTGCATGCAGACCCCGATGTTAAAGAAGAAAAAAACCTATGTGTAAATGGATCCTTGCGTTGTTCAAGACTCAACTGAAAATAAATATGTATTCCAAACAAGGACCAGCCATGGCTACTTTAGTATTTCAAAAAGATGTTAAAGTTAGTATGACAGATACTGATTTTTAAAAAGATTTATTTATTTATGCATACAAGAAATGGGGTATATGCCAGAAGTGCAGGAGGTGGGGAGGTGAGAGTGAGAGGAGTCACCAGAGACAGAGTGGGAAGCAGAGCAGGCAATTTACTGAAATACACTGTTGAGGGAAGCAGAGGGCCAGACACGAGAGGTCTGCTGTGCCATGTCGGTGGCCTGGGATTGAACTCATGCTGCAATGGCTGTGGATAGCTTCATCGTGCTACTCCTGAACCCCTTGAGCCACCAAGGAGGCCCCAAAATATTGAGTTTCACTTTAATTTTTTATTAACAGCCATATTACAAGTTTCCCCAATATTTCAAAGGCCATCAAGTGAAATATAAATAGATGACTTTATTTACTGAAAGTCTTGCCTACATTTATTTTGTATGGGTATTTTTGATTTTAGGACGGCCCTTTGAAAATGCTTGAATGTTATACCTGGGGTGCTTGTTACAAACCTCTGCACTCCTCTGCACTCCTGCTTAGTGAATAAGAATATCAGGAGCTTTGTGGTGAAACCCAGAAATTTGCATTTTCTACAAAGTCCTCAGATGATAATAAGGTATTACTGCTTTAGAGAATTTAGTCTACAAGTACAGCTCAGATGGACTTGTTTCCTAAAGCACCACAGAACTCAGAAGCAGTTGCAAATTAATTGCCTAAGGAAAAATGTAGACAGGTCTATCTATAAACTACAGGTATGAAAAAGAAATAATTCTGAACTTGTTTCAACTTCTTTCTTAATATGAGTAAGAATTTACAAACACATTTATTGAAAAATGGTTCTTAGAATTTTAGGATGAAGGTAGGTTCATACAAAATAGGTAATAGAGGGGCTTCCCTGGTGGCACAAGGGGCTAAGCATCGCATTATGAAACATTTGCAGCCACTGCAGCAGCCAGGGAGGTGACCCACATGGTGCAGCAGACCTCTCCTGTCTCGTGCTGCTCTCCTCAGCAGTATACTTTAGTCAATCTGCCTGTCCTGTTCCCCACTCTGTCTTTTGTGAATCCTCTCAGCCCCCACATCTCTGGCCTGTACGTACCCCAGTTCAAACACCTTCTAACCATGGGGTCTTAAAAAAATAGGTAATAAAGCATGTTGCATTTTGTAACAGGGAAGAAAAAATTTTCCTCTATCCTCTGGTGTTTAGTTTCTGGAGACCTGTGAATTCAACCGACAAAAGACAAATTAGAAAAAGGAAAAAAAAAAGTTTTTGCACATACCTGAGGGCATGTTCACTGAGGAATAATCCAAAAGGGTGGCTAAAATTTGGGGCTTATGTACATAAGTTAGTAGGGGAAAGGAGGGCGAGAAATATTTCTATGGGAAGAACAAAGAGGGTTTTTTATTTGCTAGATTTTTTTTTCAAAAGACAAATGAGTTTCTAGAAGAACAAATAGGATATAAGGATGTGATAATTTTATGTAGCTGTGAGTAGTCTTTCCATCTTCCTTTTAACCATGAAACCCCTGCAGAGAGTAGATTTATGGATGGCAGGTTTGCTCTTGGTCTTTCTCCTGGGAGTAGAAAACTCCCCCACAAAGGAAATTTATGGCAGTTTTCATTTCTTAGAAGTTTCTGCTTTTTGTCAGAAAAAGGGATGTTTTGAGGAGTCTTTCTGCATCTACTGAATTCTGAAAGCCTTAGGCTTAAAAAAATCTTCATACCAATTGTGGTGTTCTGAGTGTGTCCCACACAAAACAAGAAGCCATTTTGGAATGGAGTGTGTTTTATATTAAAAGTCATAAGAAGTATTTTTGCCCTAAAGCATTTAGGCAAACAGAACAGTGGTGTATACAAATAATTGAGCAAGATACATTGGAAATCAAATACTGCTGGAAACTGAAATCAACATAGACAACTGGAATGGAATTCAGAAGAGTAATGTTTATTCCTATCTTTATTTTCTACCTTGCCTTAGGTAATTAATTTAATGTCTTTGAATCACTTTCTTCATTTATACAGTAGTGATAACAAAGTCTTCCTCATAGCTTTGTTAGCATTAAATAGCATACATAAGAATGACTAGCAATCCTCAATAAATTATGTTGTCACCCTTTAAAAAAAATGTGAGTGAAACTAGCAACTTTTGGAAGGCAAGTCCTAAAAAATGAATCTTGAACATTTCTGAGATGAGAACATGTAAGGAGGAAAGGTATATTTTAATCAGTTTGATTTCCCTCAATTTTTTACCATCTGGAAAGATGGCTTATATGCATTTATAGTTAGGACTGCAGTGCATAATTGCATATAATAAAAAATTAAAATGTGTGCATCTAAAAGTCTAAAAGTAGTCATGACAGTACATGAAATTGTATGCTGTTGAACTTTAAGTCTTGTAGTAAGATGGGATTAGTGTGAGATAAAATTGTAGTCAGTTCCAAGGAACGTGTCCTGGGTCAAAATGCCAGTACTCCACTTATGTACCCAAATTGAAGTCCGGGTACGACCCAGGTCAAAGAAGTAAGGTCGGGTCTTGTGACTCCTAGAAGACTCATAAAATAAAACGAAAGGATCTGATAAAGTCCCAGGCACCTAAAATCTGCATAATACAGATGACCCAGTACAATTCTCCTAGACAGCAGTTGCTTTCTTTATGAATAAAAATTTGATGCCTGATATGAATATACTTATATTGACTATTTCTCTGCATAACTGAAATTAGCAGTTCTCTGTTCAAAGCAATTAATTAATTTCACAATATTTTCCTGAAATCAAATTGTGTTTTTAATGAAACAATGTGCTGCTAGTGCACTGTATCTGCAGTTGTGTCTTTCCCATTTTCACTAGGATTTGTAGGAACGTTAAGCAGATGTTTATAAAATATATCTTCTCCTGGCTTTCAGCAATATAAACGCATTTTGGACTCATTCAGCAATTTGCAATACACTTATTCATGGCAATGGGAAAATTTCAGTGTCAAAATACTGTAGTTGGAATAGACCCAAAAGAAAAAAATGTAACTTTGAGAAGAGTGGTACAATACTATGTTAACTCTGAGTGTTGCAATTTTAATAAGAGGACATTAACCGAAAATGTACATGCAAGTTCGATCTAGGGATCGGATCCACTTAAAGTCTTTTGATATTTGGAGTAACCACTAGAATAGTCATAAGCAAGAATTTTGATCATAGGTTTACTCTCTTGGGTTATATTCAATACCCTTGGCTAGAATAGTCTTGGTTAAAATGATAACCTTGGTTAAAATGATATTCTTGGTTAAGGGAATCTCCATTTGGAAAAAGAGATCCAACAGAAATAAGATGAATGTTAACTGAAGTCCAAATCTATTTTTTTTTGGTAATTGTTGTCATTTTTCCTTCTTCAAACATTTACTATTGGGTTCTCTGTCATTAAGGGGAGGGATTACATTTTACTTGCCTGAGATTTTGGCAACTGACACAATTACATCTTCTGGATCACTGAGTAGGACCTATAGAATAAGTTTCCAAGGTGAATGTGTACTTCTCAGGGTGTGAACAAAATGATCCATGGGATACAGGATGGAAAACAAAGAACTTTTATTTATCTTTTTAATTTATTAAATGTTTCATAGAACTGTTTACACATGCATAAAATTCACTTCTTGGAGTATAAAAGTCATTTTATTATATTCAGATTTGTGTAACCCCCACCAGGGTCTTATTTTGGAATGCTTTTTGAGAATTATTTTCATTTATTTATGCATATAAGAACTGGGGTGTAGGTCAGAGGTGTGGTGGGTAACAGGATTCACTAGAGACAGAGTGGGGAACAGAACAGGAGGATCTACAGAAATACACTGCTGAGGGGAGCAGTGGGCAAGACAGGAGAGGTCTGTTACACCATATGTGTCACCTCCTTGACCAGGGATCGAATTCATGCCACAGTGGCTAGAGATAGCATGACAGTGCTGAGATTTTAACCCCTGTGCCACCAGGAAGGCCCTTATTTTAGAACATTTTTAATACTCCAAAAGGGCATCCCATACCCACTAGCAGCCATCTCAGGCAACCATCAATCTACTGTCTATCGTATAGGTTTTCCTATACTGGAAATTTCATTAATAGTGGTTTTTTATGACGGGCTCTTTCACTTTACATATCATGTTTAAAATTCATCCATGTTATAGCATGTATCAGCTCTTCATTGCTTTTAAAGCCAAAAATTATTCTACTGTATGGATATAAAAATACATCATATTTTATTTATATATTCATATGATAATGAAAATTACTGTTGTTTCCACTTTGAGGCTAGTATGAATAATGCTGCTATAAACATTCATGTAGAATTTCTTGTATCGACATATTTCTAATTCTTTTGGGGATATGAAATTGTACATCATATGGTAACACTTTGTGGAACTGCCAGACTGTTAGTCATAGCAGCTGTACCATTTTACAGTTCTACCAGCAATGTATAAGGATTTCATTTTCTCTACGTTCTCACCAACACTTGTTATTTTCTGTTTGAATATAGTTATGTAGTGGGTGTGCAGTGCTATCACACTGTGGATTTGACTTCCATTTCCCTGATGACTAACTAGAAGACCTTTTCTTATATTTATTGGCTATTTGTATGTTTTGTTTTTAATGGAGGCAATGTTGGTTAAATAGTTGTTTCTATACTGGGAGTGTAGGACCCCATTTCAAGTGTTATTGCCATAGTGCATCCACCACCAAAGCACCTGTGATCCACCACCTTAGTCCATTGTGTTCCCTTCCCACCGTACATTCACTCCCTCCCTCCAGCCTTCCCCCTGGATTTCTCAGTTCTAGAATCAGTTTTCCAGGGTTAGTTTTTAAGTTTGGCTTTATTGTTTCGTTGTTTAATTTCTCTATATCCCACATATATTTCCTATGGAGAAATATCTAATCCTTTGTCCTTTTAAAAGTTACACATCTTTTTATTGTCAAGTTGAAAATAATCTTTATATATTCTTCAAACCCTTACCTTCACTTTATTTTTACCTTGTTTTACAATTTTTTTTTAAAAAAAAGATTGATTTATTTATGCATTTAGGAGATGGAGTGTTGGCCAGAGGTGCAGGGGGTGAGAGGATTCACTAGTACAGAGTGGGGAGAAGAACAAGTGGATTGACTGAAATACACTGCAGAGGGGAGCAGCAAGCACAGGAGAGGTCTGCTGCACCATGTGGGTCACCTCCCTGGCTGGGGATCAATGTTATGCTGCAGTGGCTGCTGATAGATTCATAGTGCTGAGACTTTACCCCTTGAGCCATCAGGGAGGTCCCAATTTTAATTTTTTTAACATTTTATAATGATCATAACAGTTCAATAATAACTATACATTAATAAAAAATAAATTTGGGGGAGTGTACTCAAAGTAATTTTGCTGTGAGGGGTCTGCAATTAATGTCTATAGATGATTGCTTTAGACTGGAGTTATTTTTCCTTCTCTCCCCTGTTGCTGTTACAAGAAGGCGAAGTTGAATGTGCTAAGACAAACTTCAGCACTGACATCTGTTAGTTACTGTCCTCTTGATCTCTGTCTGGTAAATACAAAGTACTTTAGGTTGTGCTAGGTGTTTACTACTTGCAGCTTAGGAAACCTTTATTGTGAAAGATGAGGAAGGGTGACTAGAGAGTAAGTACTTACTATGTAAGGATAGCACCTACTACATAGTGACCAGTCCAGTAAATTCAGTCAATGTAAACATCAGCATTTTAATTCTATAGATTAGGAGATGAAAAGTCCTGTCAAGAAACATGGGCAGGGCCTCCCTGGTGGCGCAGTGGGTTAAGCAACGCACCATGAAGCAAACCGCAGTCACTGCAGCACGAGTTCGATCCCTGCTGCTGGCCAGGGAGGGGACCCACATGGCGCGGCAGACCTCTCCTGCTGTGCCCGCT
>JAGFMF010011865.1:5064750-5113287 GCA_019455555.1 Galemys pyrenaicus | reverse complement strand
AAACTCTTATATATTTATCTTAATACAGCAAGTGGCAAAACCCATTCAAAGAGGGCAAGTTTGGGGGTCCTGGGGTACCCCTCTCCCTGCCCTATAACATTACTCCTTTTTTAAAAAAAAAATTATGTATGTATGCAAGAACTGGGGTAGAAACCAGAGATGTTGGAGGGGGAGCTGAGCAGATCCACCAGAGACAGAGTAGAGAACAGAACAGTCAGATTAACTTGAAATACACTGCTCAGGGGAAAAGTAGGCGAGGCAGGAGAGATCTGTTGCACCATGTGGGTCCCCTCCCCCTGTCAGGGGCAGGGATTGAACTCCTGCAGCAGTGGGTGCAGTTTGCTTCATAGTGCATTGCTTAACCCACTGCACCACCAGGGCGGGTCCTGTCACCATTACTCCTTGAAGCATTTCAACCACAGATGTTATAACTTTTTTTTTTAAAGATTTATTTATTTATGCATACAAGCACTGGGGTACAGGCCAGAGGTGAGGGGGTGAGAGGATTCACCACAGAGAGCGGGGAGCAGAACAGGAAGATCAACAGAAGTACACTGCTGAGGGGAGCAGCGGACACAACAGGAGAGGTCTGCCGTGCCATGTGGGTCCCCTCCCTGGCCGGCAGCAGGGATCAAACTTGTGCTGCAGTGGCTGCGGTTTGCTTCCTAGTGCGTTGCTTAACCCACTGCGCCACCAGGGAGGCCCAGATGTTATAACTTTTAATCAAAGTGACTTCTATTTTAAAGAGAAAGTGGGGACCTCCCTGGTGGTACAAGGGGTCAAGTCGCTGCATTATGAAGCTATCTGTAGCAGACTGTAGCACGAGTTCAAGCCCCAGCCAGGGAGCTAACCCACATGGCACAGCACACCTGTCCTGTCTCACCTGTTGCTCCCCTTAGTAGTGTATTTCAGTAGATCTGCCAGTTCTACTCCCCACTCACTGTTTCTGCTGTATCCTTTCACCTCCCCCACCTCTGACTTGCACCCCAGTTCTTGTTTGCATAAATAAATCTTTAAAAATAATTAAGAGAAAAGTGCAGGTTGGAAAATTGAGACCTCTTTGGCAAAAAAGGAACATTTAGCAGGCTTGCAGAACTTATGAATACACATAACAATATTTCCTATGGTCACACAAATCTTTTTTATAGCTTCCTACACTGGCAAAAATGAACACATTCATTATGCAACTACAAGGTATTGCCTCTCTGTAGCATTTCAATGTTTAAACCAATGTTTCAATAAACTGTTAGTGAGAAAGTACCTAACTATGCAGTGTATACATTAACTCCATTTAATGTCAGAACTGGATTGAACTTGCTTAAAGATCTTGGAAATTGCTTTTAAGCTGGCATACTAGAAAACATATTGTTATAGGGCAGGGAGAGGGGTACCCCAGGACCCCCAAACTTGCCCTCTTTGAATGGGTTTTGCCACTTGCTGTATTAAGATAAATATATAAGAGTTTTAATGGAAAGGAACTTTAAAATAATTAGGGTACAATATAGAAAGGATAAAGAATATAGTTACTAAGTTAAGCATTTAAAGTTACTTATTTTTTTGAGGGTAAAAGTTTAGCCAAATAGGATTGACCCAAAGCAAGGTCTAAAAGTTTGCTACAAGTTGAAAGGACCTTTTAGTGGAGACCCACAGAAAAGGGTCAGAAAGAGTCAGACAAATATGGGAGGAAAAGAGCAAAATTAAAATTAAGATGAAAGCTGCCATTGTTAACTTCCTATGGGTCTCTCACCCACATCTGTTTTAACTAGTTCAAGACTAAAAAGCAAGCGCAGTTTCTTCACATGTCCCTCTGCTCCACTTGCCTCCTCCAGGTCTCCTTGCTGCTCTCCATCTTGTTTCCTTTTTTCTCCCTTCCTTCTGCAGAACTTTTTTATTCCTGCTCAGCTCTACCCACTTAGGGTGGAACTGGGATTTTGGGAATTTTCCCTTTCTTGGGGACCACCCTGTTACAATATTTGATGGTGAAAATAATGTGTCAGAGTACTGATTTAACAGAGTTGAAAACATTTACTTTTTTCATAATCATGAACATTTTTAGAGGTAATATAACAGGATGATCCTCAAAAAAGGGGAAACTTCCAGAATCCCAGTTCCGCCCTAAGTGGGTAGAGGTGAGCAGGGATAAAAAAATTCTGCAGAGAGAAAATAAAAACACAGAAGGAAGGGAAAAAAAAAGAAAGCAGGATGGAGAGCAGCAAAGAGACCTGGAGGAGGCACGTAAAACAAAGCAACGTATAAAAAAACTGCACTTGCTTTTTAATCTTAAACTGGTTAAAACAAATGTGGGCAAGAGACCCATGGGAAGCTTAATAATGGCAGCTTTCATCTTAATTTTAATTTTGCTCTTTCCTCCCAAATTTAGCTGACTCTTTCTGACTCTTTTCTATGGGTCTCTACTAAAAGGTCCTTTAGACTTGTGGCAGGCTTTTGGGCCTTGCTTTAAGCCAATCCTATTTGGCTAAACTTTTACCCTCAAAAAAATAAGTAACTTTAAATACTTAACTTAGTAACTATATTCTTTGTCCTTTCTATATTATACCCTAATTATATTAAAATTAGGGTACAAAACAGAGAAATAACTTAATTCCCCAAATTTTATGTTAATTATGTATTTGTGGATCTTAAAAAGCTTCTTGTATTAGTTTCTACAAAAAGATGTTTTATTAAAATCTTGTACATTTGAAGTATTAGAAATCCAATTTTCTTTTTTTTTCCCAAGAATTTAAGGACACTGATGTTATTCTCTGACCTAATCAGAACACTGCTCCTTTAATTTAATATCATCTATATATTTAGACATAACAAAAGATAAAGTCTTTCTGAATTATGGCCATACATATATCTACAACTTCAGTTACAAATCACAAGCAGACAGAGAAACAGAAATACTTCACCAGTCCAGATATCAAAAAGCTTTTCCTCATCTTGGCAGCACAAAATTCTTAATTGATTTGAGGACAAAATAGAGAAACAAAACTAAAACTAAAAAAAGCATTCTATGTCTCTCTATTCTAAGTTCTGCAATAATGATAACCCTTGATTAACATTAATTTTAATCCATGAATACACAGATTAAATGGTTGAACTATCAAAACAAATTCCCATTTATTGCTGCTACAAATGTAAGTAACTCATAGGTCATGTGTAAATCAAACAAAGAAATGATAGTGAAAAAAAATAGTAGAAAGTTAGAAAAAAGGGCCCGCCCCGGTGGCACAGTGGGTTAAGCAGTGCACTGTGAAGCAGAGCGGACCGCAGCCACTGCAGCATGAGTTCGATCCCTGCCGGCGGGTGGGGGGGGGCACGACGACCCACATGGCGTAGCAGACCTTTCCTGCCTCACCTGCTGCTCCCCTCAGCGGTGTGTTTCTGTCCGTCTGCCTGTTCTGCATCCTGCACTGTCTGGTGGATTCTCTCACCACCCTGGTGCCTCTGGCCTGTACCCCAGTGCTTGTATGCATAAATAAATAAATCTTTAAAAAGAAAAAAAAAGGGGAGACTTTAACCCCTGGTGGCACAGGGGTCAGCACTATAAAGCTGTGGCCAGCCACTGGGGTCTAAGCTCTACCCCCAGCCAGGGATCTAGCCCACATGTCGCAGCAGACCTCTCCTGTCTTGCTCGCTGCTCCCCTCAGCAGTGTATTTCAGTGGGTCTGCCTTTTCTGCTCCCCGCTCTGTCTCTGGTGAGTCCTCTCACCTCCCACAACTCTGGCCTACACCCTATGTATAAATAAAAATAAATCTTAAGTAAAATAAAGTTAGAAGTGTCAACCAAGTTTAAGTTCATCCATTGTTTGGGAGCCAAGAAAAGACCTATAAGCTGCTTCCTAGCCCAGTAACCCTGAGCAGAGCTTAGTTTCTGCCACCCTGTTTGTCTTGTAAGTGTAGTGTGTGATTAAACAGGGTGATGGATAAAATGTGTATATAGATGTATAATCGTCATCTGTAGTATTATACCAATGTTAGCCATAAACCTAAGAACCAATATAATTAGTACAGAATATGGCATTAACACTAAATATGTACTTCATTAAATATTTTAAGAGTTTTTCTGTGTGCCAAATAGCAAAGTATTTCCTCTTAGAGTAACAGTATAGAGAAAGCAGTTAAATCCCAGGTCCTTCTGTTACCGAAATTTCAGGTTTTCAGGCCTAGTTTCCACCCAGGAATGGACCTTAGGCTGCAGTGGCAGCGCTGAGTCCCAGCCACTAGACCACCACGGGTTGGTGTCTCACGGAGCTGCAGAAGGAACTCCACAGACAATGCTCAGGCAAGCAGGCAAGAAGAGGAAGATTTCTTTAGAGAAAGAAAAAGTTTATTGAGGAGACCCAGGCCAGTGGAACCAGGCTGGGGTGGGGGTTGGGGGGCACACAAGGGAGCCAAAGTGGAGTTGAGCCTTAGGGAATAAAAACCTTCTTTCCCTAGTTATTCTGAAGCTCCACCAGTCTCTTTGTGATTGGTTAGTTCACGGTGGTCTCACTCACTGTCCTAATGTCTCTGTGCCCAGCCCTTATCTCAGTATACTTTTCTTTATCACCCTTGTTCTGGACTTTGCTGTTGTCCCTAGTCCTGAGGGTGTTTGATTAATCCCTTTTATTGTCCTTAGTTCTACATCTTTCCTTATCCCTCTAGTTCTTCTCTCTGAAGATTCAACTCTTTTGGGGTCCCTCCTGTTACTTGACCTAGGCCTCACTTCTAATCTCATTTTAAGTGAGATTCTAACAGACACCTTTTGTTTGATTTGAGATCCTTTAGCTAGCTAGTGGCAGGGTAGTATGAGATCCAGACTTGTCCTCTATTACTATACTTAAAGTCTAACACCTAAAAGTTGTTTTGTAAACTATTTTTTGGGATCATAGTTTAATTGTTGGGCATATTTCTTTATTAATCCACATAGTTTCTGCAGCATGATGTCAGTGTGGAGAAAGGTTCAGAGAGCTGGGTCCTTGGGTTACCTCTGAGAAAAAATTTCACCAAAGATTCCCTTTCAGCAGCATGCATTGAGTTTCCCCAGAAAAGTCCCCCCCCCAGGCAGAGACATTTAGTTATATTCAAAAGGGTGGGTTTGTTATAAAAAGGGAAGTAAAGGATGCTGCAGAGACTCAGTGGACAGAAAGATCTACCTCTGAAAGGGACAGGTTGATAAAAGAAAGGCCTGCATAGTCTTGGAAGAGTTGCCTCTGCTGCTTTGCAAAGGGACATTGATGAAGAGAAACACCTGTATAGATGGAAGCAAGCAGGAGGGCTGCCTCTTGCCAATGCAGAAATTGCACTGATACAGTCTTCTCTTTGGGAGAGGTTCATTCCTTTGTGGATTGTTAACTGCTGTTAAATTAATTATTTCTAGGGTGGCGCCTTAAGGATTTTTCTATATTTGGTTTTACTAGGTAAATTTGAATGGACCTGTGATTGTTTTACAAAGGACTTCAATCTCCATATTCCCACCTGTTCTGCACCTTAGTCTGTGCCTCAGGCTACTTTACTTTTTTCCATAGCTTGTTTAACTAACTGTTAATCATTTCTATCCCCACCTCCAGCTTCTGGTCTTGTGATGCCTTCTTTCCAAATTTCCTAATAAGGCTACTACTACTCCTTAGCCTTCTCTACTTACATACAAGAAATGATTTCTGTAGTGTATTGTGCTTCAGAGCAACTGAGGTATTGTATGTAGTCTCTGACTATTCTTGGGTATAAACCAAAAAGGCCTAGATTATTTTTAGTACAGTTAAATTTTGCCTATATGTTTGTATGTGTATTCCAACAAATAGTTTATTCCTATTTGGCAGAAAATGATTGTGCTTATGTTTTATTATTCAACCGTGAACTTTCTACATTATTATTACTATGAAATATAATTTCACTATATCATTAATTTGTGATATTTGGTTATCAAGAAATGTATCATTCATGTCAAATCACTCCTTAAAGAAACAGCTGCCCAAACTACAATATTTTAAAACAATCCAGAATAAATAGGCCTAAGAGGTCTTTTCAAGTGCTAGCTCTAAGTTGCCTCCAATCCTCTTTCTTTTAGAAAGAATTTTTTCACAGCTTCCCTTTTGTATATACCAGGCAGGGAAAAGCATAAAAATGAGGCTAAGAGGAGATTTTTCAGTAGGAAACTTCAGGAACAATAGAAGACAGAGCTTGGACAATGACCTTAACGGTGGCAGAAGGAGGGAAGTCACTTCTCCAGTACTTGACTGCCTAAGTGTAAGGTATCAGTGGTATTTTATCATGCTAATGTATGATTTTACATTATACACCTTAAGCCCTTCCAGGGGTGAGTTGAATGAACTAAAGAAGGCTCCAGGCTTTAATGCCTCTTGTTTTACACAGATCTCTTGCAAATAGAGGTAATTTACAAGAGGTAATTTGCATTTTCATAGAGACCCTTTAGGGTTCCAGCTTAACAATCAATTACAAGCTAAGTCCATGCTTAATGTGTGATCTTCTTAAACACAAATTTTAAAAAAAATGTGCCTTCGCCAGATTGTAAGTATAGCCATTGGGAGAATGTATACGGGTAAAGCATAGTGGCAAACAAAGTATCCCAAACCTCTCGATTATTACAAAAATTGTGGTATCCAAATAGTAATGGAACTACAACGCTTAAGATAGCGTACTGGGTTTCAGTTATATTTTAACAACCATTTTTGAAAAAGGGAAATGAGGCCATTCCCCACGCCCTTATTGTGAAGGGCTAGAGTGGCTGGCAGGTTTGGGATACAGTCAGTCATTGTGTTCCGCCTAGCCTCGCCCCACCCGCTACACAGATCGAGGTCCCGCTGCCCCCTGGTGGCCAGGGGCCTTCCGCGGCCCCCACCATCCCGGGCCTGGGCGGCCGGCGTGGCCTCCGCACGTCACATCCGGCCCTGGCGACTTTGGGCCCGAGAAACCCGCGCGATGAAGTGCGTGTTTGTTACAGTGGGGACCACCAGCTTCGACGACCTCATAGCGCGCATTTCGGCGCACGACAGCCTGCAAGTGAGTGGGGGGAGGCGGGAAGGCAGCGGGAGGCGGCTGGACTCGGCGCACTTCCTGTCCACTGGCCGCAGCCAACCTTAGGTTCGGTCTGTAAATTGGCCCGTACGGGGTGCTCGGAAAGAAACCCTCGCGGCTCTGTTTCAGGTGTCGCCCGGCGCCTGGCTGGGACCTCCCTTGGCGTCCAGCTCTTCAGGGTCCTACGCCTCCTCTACCCACTTCCCGGTCGCCTCCCTGGGCTGCTCCTCCCCTTTTCTTGCTGGCTCCTCTTTCTCCCTCACCCCTCCGTCGCTTTCCCATCCCGATAACCCGCCTCCGCGATCTCAGGCTTAGCTCCTCCTTCCAGCGCCTCCGCCCCTCCACCGTCTCTCGGGCGGGAGTTCACCGGGCAGCCCACTTCTCAGGTGCGCTGAGGCCCACGCCTCTAGCGCCCAGCCCCTGGGCGCAGTCAGTGCTACCCGGATCTATTACGGCCGAGCCAGCTGGGCTGCAGCCTGAGTCTCGCCAAGCCCCGCCCCCGGCAGCCCCGCCCCTTCCCGAGGCGCGTGGGTGGAGCCTACCTTTCCTGCTCTTCTGGCGCGCTAGCGAAAGGCGGTCTTCGTTTGCGTGGCGGCGTCTGCTCGGCGTGCCCACGGGTCTCTCGATCTGGGCGGCGCGGTTCTTGAGGGAGAACGGATCTGTGTATTTGGTCTCCTTCCTGTTGACGCCTTTCTCAGCATCCGTGCGCGGTCTCTCTGTCGGGACCAGCTTTCTCATGACTGGGTGAGCTGGGCGCTGTGTTCCTTTGGGACAGTGAGGTACTTCTAGCAGCCCGTGTTGGGGGCTGAACGCCGACTTCGAATTTATGCTTATTGTGGTTTTTACGGCAGCTCTTTTTAAATGCCCGCGTTTTCTTTTTCTTGTTTTAGATAATTCAGAGCCTCGGTTACAGCCGACTTGTCCTACAAATAGGTCGAGGAAACGTGGTACCTGAACCATTCAGCACGGAGTCGTTTACTCTGGATGTTTACAGGTACAAGGAGTCATTGAAAGAAGACCTTGAGAAAGCAGATCTCGTTATTAGTCACGCAGGTAAAGTGCCTTAGAATCTCAGTTTGGTTTTTGATAGATCTTATTTGATTAGCAAATAACAAAACCTGAGTCTCTTTGACGTAAAATAAAATCACAGGAGTCGACCGCTATAACCCTGTTGAGTACAATACTTTTTGAATGGAAGGATTGAGAATACTGTTGGGGATAATTTATTTCTGGGTGAAAGATGGGAAATTAATCACCTTACCCCTACTTCAGAGTGAGAAATCCCAAACACAGGGGCACAATAATTCATCCAATGGCATGTATAAAGAATTGTCAAACCTGAAATTCGTATTTGGGCTTAGATCTGTGGGAATGCTTATGCTTGGTTGGATTGGTCATGAAGCAATTGGCCCTGAGAGATTTTTTTCACGTTTCTATTAAATGTGAACGTGAAATTCACGCAAAAATATTCTTTAACATCCACTTGTATAAATCTCGTGTCTGCTGTACAGAGAATCATCTTGATCCAGTTAACCTTTCAGTACATTCAGTAGGAGAGCATTGGAAGGTGCTTGGTTCTTAAAATGCCTACTGTGAAACAGAAAAGTCATTAGAAATAGACATTAGCAAAGATTAGTGATTAAGAATATATAGGGTAATAGTTAACAGCTTTTGGCACTGTTTTACATTCTTTATGTAACTGGTTGAATCCTCCCAAACAATCCTGTGAATTAATTACTGTTGGTAATTCCATTTTACAGACGAGGAAACAGACATTGAAGTCAGGTAACTTACCCAGTCTCATAGACAAGTAGCAGTGTGACCTGAGGGTATGAGTTAACTACTATCCTAGCATTGTCTACCCAAGAAGAATTTCTCTATTCACTAATCAGTCTCCTCCCATTTAAGATCCCTAAGGAATTTTAGCTTTCAAACTTTCATTTACCTACTTACATATATTTGCACACTTCTGTAGATTTAGTCCTAGACTGTTTCCAGGCATCAAACAGGTGGATTCAGCTTTGCTTCATTGGTGCCTGTCACAGCTGAAGGTTTATTTTGTATTTGAATAGAAGTGCAGTACATTTTCATGTACAGTATGATGAACCTGAATCTTACTGTGGGTTCAAGGCCCATTCCCCGAGCATACTAGTAGCGGTCAAATGGCAAAGTACCAATCATAGGTCATGATGTTGGAAGTGACAAAATGTGTTTTTCAAACCAGTATAACACTAGAGAGCAACTGATAAACTTTGTCACTTTGAATGTATAATTAAAAGGCCTGGTTTGTAGTTCTGCCAACTAAGTTTTTTGCTTTTGAGTTCTAGTTATAATGCTTGGTGGAGTATCTTAACATTGTTTTCAAACTGTATTAAGAAATTTGATTTATTATAGGTGCAGGGAGCTGTTTGGAAACGCTGGAAAATAGAAAGCCGCTTGTAGTGGTTATAAACGAAAACTTGATGAACAATCATCAGCTGGAATTGGCAAAGCAGCTACACAAAGACGGGCATCTCTTCTACTGTACTTGCAGGTATACTGGAGACTGATTATTTGGCCTCACCTTAATACCTCTCTAGCTATTTTTACATAAGGCATCTCTCCTCAGCCTCCTCTTTCAATCGCGCTTTGATTTTCTTGTTTGTAAAACCGTCTCATTTGTTTTTCGCTTTGATTGTGATCATGTTATATTTCTTTTTTTATCTGTGCTTATTCCATTGCATGTGAATATTTGAATATGTATGCATGCATATGTGCTCATCTGGGTGTACAAGTCTGCTAATATAATTTTTGAGCTTGTTATTTTAGATTTTTCACTAGTTAAGGAGGGAATTTTTGCTTGTTTTTGATTATGATTTTGTGTCTACTAAGTCCACTGGAATACTTGTGTTACTTCATTCATTAATTCAACTACATCTAATATACTGCAGGCATTGTTTTAGGTGCTTTTAGATACAGTGGTAAATGAGCTAGGGTTCCTGCTTTCATGGTGCTTATTATGTTCTAGTGGTGAAAGGTAGACAGTAAACAATTCACAAATAAATGATGAAGGTAATTTAGCATGGTGAAATATGTTATGAAGTACATAAGGCAGGGTGAAGATTAGTTAGAATGATTGGAAAGACATGGCTGGATAATAAGATATTTGAGCTGAGACCTGAGTGAGAAGGAAGAGTCAAGTCAGTCTTGTGACCTTCTAGAGGCCAAAGTAGCAGTAGCAACTGCAAAGGTCATGAGTTAGGAAAGAGTTTGGAATTTGTTTGTGTTTGAGGAACAGAGGGAAGATTAGTGTGGTAGGAATGTAGTGAGCAAGGGAGAGTGTAGTATAAGATGAGACTGGGCCAGGGGTGGGGGGGAGATAGCTCATTTAAGAGTTGTGATTTTCTATGTTTAGTGAAAAATCATTGAAGTGTTTTAAGCAGAGGTGTTTATGGTGTCAGGAGTGTTATTTTCTAGAAGTATATTAAAATTCAACAAGAATTTATCAACATAACAATAGAAGGATGAAGAAAATTGCTGGTTGGTTTTCTGTTCATTCTTCTTGAGACACTAGAAGCTTGCCAAAGGGTCAGGTCAGTAATTCTCAATTGTTTGACTTTAAAGCTATGCTAATTTGGTGTTATATAAAGACAGAACCTCATGGAAGTATTACATATTACATATTTTAATATAATAAATGGAAATTAAAAAAACCTTAGGAAATGGGGTAGAAATAGCAAGCTTTTCTCTGCTTTTGTCTTTTAGACACAGAATATACTTGTTCATTTATTAAGTATTTGTTAAACCCCTCTGTATGTGCCAGGTGTTACTCTAGACAGTTGGCATATATCAAAGATTTTTGTTCTCCTTGAGAGGAGACAAATCCATTGACTGTTTCAGGAGCATGGTTTTCTCTCTATAATGATGGAGGAGGGGTATGTCAGGGTTAATGTAATATGGAAGCCATTCTTAAAATTACTGAAGTGTGTAGAAGCTAAAGCAGAATTATGTGAGCTTCAGAGCAAGGGCACATATGTCCTTGGGTAGTTAAGGTCTGTAGGGATTAACGTTTTTTAAAGAGGGATAAACTCATTTTCCTAACTGGTTTATGCAAATCAGGTTTTCCAGAAACTTTTGCTGAGTATTTTTATTATATCTTTAAATCAGGGGCCTCCCTGGTGGCGAAGGGGTTAAAGTCTCAGTGCTATCAAGCTATTGTGAGCCACTGTGGTCTGAGTTTAATCCCAGGCCAGGGAGATAGCCCACATATGGCGCAGCAGACCTCTCCTATCTCCCCCCCAGCAGTGAATTTCAGTAATTTCCCTGTTCTGCTCCCCACTCTGTCTCTGATGAATCCTCTTACCCTCTACACCTCTGACCTACACCCCAGTTCTAGTATGCATAAATGAATAAAAATAAATCTTAAAAAAAGGAGGGGGGGAACACTGATTTAGTAAATTCATCCTCTTTACTCAGGCTGAAAAAAGAAAGCTATAGGCTTCCTAATATAGTTTTAGTCATTTTTTTCCTTATTGTCAAGAAAGTTAAAGCATATAAATGGCATAAACATTAATAACTGATAGGTCATATTTTCATCTTAGGTTATTGTTTATTTGCCCCAAATCTAGGCTGGGTGGTTCTAATTTAAGTGGCTGGTTTAATTAAATTTCTTAAGTAATAATTTTTTGTTGTGGTTTGGAACCTTCTTTCCAACATGAATGAAGATTGTACATTGCTTACTTATATATGGATTTGTGATAGTAAATTAGTGTCCAAAAAAGTTACTTCACAATCTTCATGCATGGTCTTAAGAGTATTGTTCTTGTTTCAGCTTTTAATTTTGTTTTATTTATTGTGTTTTCATAAATTAATTTTGCTTCAATTTCTATTTAGCCAGTTGTGAGAAGCCATGTGAACACATCTTTCATGAAATAACATTTCTGAAATATTTCAGTGACATAAGAGATAAAATGTTGAATTAATATTGACATGTTATACAGGTCTCCTCTTCTATCTGAAAGTAGAGTATTCCTATGAAGCCTTTTATAAGCTTAAATGGTGTAATGCACAAGGCAATTACTATTAAACAATCACCTATCAAGTAACTTAAGATAATACATAAAGCCTAAAATAGCATAGTAAAAATAGGGATACTATGATAGAAACAGTTTATAGGGAAGAGTTTGCTGATGCCACTCACTTCTTAGAATGTGTGCTGCTTTATAACTGCACGCTGTACACTTTTCTTTTGTTCAAAAAATGAAAATCTTCTAATTTCTTATGATTAGTGAAAACGAGCATTAATATCAGGTTTCTGCAAAAACTAAGTGATATAACATGAACTTTGAAAAAGCAGGGGATGACTATTGCTTTAATCCTAGTAGGTATATAAAACATTAAATTACATTGAAGTTCACATGTACAGTTTGAGAAGCATCACAGTGTTCTTGGAAGTTAGAGTCAGTCTTCAAGATGAATTTCGGAATTTCCTCCCATGTTAGCTAATATTTTTCTTCTTTTGTTTTAGCACGCTTCCTGGATTGTTACAGTCAATGGACTTATCAACACTGAAATGTTTTCCTCCTGGCCAGCCAGAAAAATTTTCTGCATTTTTGGATAAAGTTGTTGGATTAAAAAAATAAACCATAAACTCGCAACACTTAAAATTAATCCCTAAATGTGACTAAAGATGTATTTGCAGAATAATACAAATCTTAAACTTCCTGCATCTATAAAATATATTGAATATTTTATGGTGTAACCATTAGCATTTGGACACAAATCCTTCTAACCATTTAGTGAATTTATTGGTTTTTTTCCTAGTAAAAGAGGCAATTTTTATTTAGTTTATCTAATGAAAGAAATTTGTGGTATTAACTGGTTTTATCCTCAAATGCCAAATGAATTGGAACCATCAAAAAAAAAATGGGAAAACTGACAAAAACCATAATTGTAGTTTGATGGTCTTAGAATGCAAAAAAGAAATAGTAACAAACTTGTAAAATTTGATTTTGCATCTTAAGCTTCTTGATCCGGTGAACCAAATTTTAAAAAAGATATTAAAGTGATGGATTGTGTTCTGTGAAATAAAAAAGCTCAACAATTGATAGCTAAAAGAGTAGCTATCAAGTCAGTTGATCAATTGTATTTGGTTGTCGGAAATGTCATGCATTTTTGCAAAAAAATTTGCAAAAAATAAAAATTTGCACAAAATGTGTCATGACTTTTCCTACAACCCCTTACTTGGAGAAGCTACTTTTATCCTGAAGATTAGAGTAGTGGATGTGTTCACACCATTTTCCTCTAAAATAGAAAGTGACAAAATAGTCTGCCTAATGTCAAAACTTTACAGGTTTGTGAAGAATACTTCAAAAACGAACTGAAAACCAAGGGCTTGCTGTTTTTTATCTTCCTCTCACAGTGGTATTCAAACATTTACTATAACTTAGAGGAGTTTATAATTTATGTACTTAAAATTAGTTGTCCAAATGAATAAATGGATATGTATAATGGTTTAAATACATGGTTTTAAAACACAAGATACATTATATATTAAATGTATAAGATTCAAGATACATTATAAAATTCTCATTTAGTAAGTTTTCTGAAGAACTAGGTTATTCCTAGGTTATTCCTAACTGTATAGTTTCATGATAGAAAGTTTAGATATAGTTCATAAAATAAAACATTCACTATAAATATCTACCTTTATATTATACCAAAATGTTGACTATTCTAAACATTTTACTTGGGATGCATTATGTGATGTTTTTGTTGGCTTATTTTCCTGACTGTTTTAATTAGGCTAATATTAAAATTGGTTTTTACTAATGGTGGAAGGTGATAGCTGAGATATGTTCTGGGTAGCAGAAGGAAATCGACTTGAGTTAAAATTTTCCTGAAAATAAAAAGTGATTAATCTATACTAGTTGAGATCTATACTAGATTAATCTATACTAGTTGCAAATTCATAGCACCATAATCAAATATATATTTAGTATTATACTAATGTGATAGGGAAGGTCCTATTTTAAGCCATGAAGATTTTCTGGGCTTTCTTCGAATGTATTCAGTTGGTAAAGTTGTGACTTAAAATTTAAGTTAAGTTGCTCAGTCTTGTTATTTTATGTAACAAGGGACTAACCATGGAGAATGAGAAACAAATGAATAGGTGTACTCGAAACAGACAACTTGAAAGCAGTATGGCACCCCAAATCCTTGGCTTTCCCACCAAAATGTCTAAACCATTTTATTTTTTCCTTATTTATATATATTTGACATCAGTTGTACTCCCCATTGATTTCCCACCACCAATGCTCCATCACCTTGTGCTCTTATCTGCTTTCAACCCTCTTTCTCCCCCTACCAAGTGCCCCAATTTGTCCTTGTCTTTGTTTTTGTCGTGTTTTTATTATTGTTAATTATTCTTTTCCTTGATCCTTATTTGGTTCCCTTATATTCCTCCTAGAAGTGAAATCATCCGGTATTTTTCTTTTGCCTTCTGACTTATTTCACTGAGCATAATCCCTTCCAGCTCCATCCATGTTCCTACGAATGAGTCTAGTTTATCTTTTTTGATTGTTGAATAGTATTCCATCATGTATATGTACCATATCTTCCTGATCCAGTCATCTGTTTTTGGGCATTTAGTTTGTTTCCAGGTCTTAACTATTGTAAAGAGTGCTGCTATAAGCATAGGGGTGCAGGTATTGTTTTGTATCAGTGTTTTTGTGTCTTTTGGGTATGTTCTAGGAGTGGGATTGCTGGATCCTATGGAAGTTCCATTCTTAGTAGTTTGAGGAACCGCCATACTGCTTTCCATAATGGTTGGACCAGCTTGCATTCCCACCAGCACTGTAGTAGAGATCCTTTTTCTCCACATTGTTGCCAACATTTGTTGCTTATTTTTTTATGTGTGCTATTCTCACTGGTGTCAGGTGGTATCTCGGTGGTTTTGATGTGCATTTCTCTGATTACAAGAGAAGTTGAGCATTTTTTTCATATGCCTGTTGACCTTTTTCATTTCCTCTGGAGAAAGGCCTTTTTAGCTCTTCTGCCCATTTTTAGACTGGGTTGTTTACTTTGTTTTGGTTCACTCTGGTTAGATCTTTGTGGATCTGTGTGATAAGTCCCTTGTCAGTAATGTGTGCAAAGATTTTCTCCCAGTTGGTGGTGTGTTGCTTTGTTTTGGTTAGCGTGTTTTTTGCCTTACAGAAGCTTTTAAGTTTGATGTAGTCCCAGCTGTTTATCTTTTCCTTCACTATCTTTGCTTTAGGTGCTGTGTCTCTAAAGATGTCATTGATCTGTATGTCATGTAGGGTTTTGCCCACTTTTTCTTCTGTATATTTTACGGTTTCAGGTCTTATGTCTAAGTCCTTAATCCATTTTGAGTTGATTTTTGTGCATGGTGAAAGGCAGTATTCTAGTTTCATTCTTTTGCATGTAGCAGTCCAGTTTGCCCAGCACCATTTATTGAAAAAGCTGTCTTTATTCCATTGCATATTCTTTGCTCCTTTGTCAAAGATTAGTTGTTCATAAGCTTGTGGGTTTATTTCTGTGCTTGCTATTGAAATTTTTATTTGAATAGCATTGAATCTGGAGATTCCTTTTGGTAGGATGGCCATTTTGATGATGTTAATTCTTCCAATCAATGAGCAAGGGATGTTTTTCCATTTCATCTTCTATTTCTTTTAGCAATGTTTGTGATTTTCTTTGTAAAAGGTCCTTCACCTCTTTTGTTAGATTTATTCCCAAGTATTTGATTTTTTTGTTTCAATTAGAAAAGGGATTTTTTTCATTTTTTCATCAGATTGGTTGTTTGTATAAAGGAGGGCTACTGATTTTTGTGTGTTGATTTTGTATCTGCTACTTTGCTAAACCGACTGATTAGTTTGATTAGATTTTCTGTAGAGCTTTTGGGGTTCTCTATGTATATTATATCGTCTGCAAACAGTGATAGTTTTACTTCTTTCCCTATTTGAATTCCTTGCATGCCTTTTTCTTGTCTTACTGCTCTGGCTAGGACTTCCAGTATTATATTGAAGAGCAGGGTGAGAGGGCATCCTTGTTCCAGATCTTAAGGGGAAGGCTTTTAGCTTTTCACCATTGAGAATGATATTTCTTATCCATTTTAAATGCATAACTTATTTAGCAAAGGCTTAATTTGAGCCAGTGGTGTTCCTTGTATGTGTATGTGACATCACAGACTACACCTTTGTGCAATTTTGTATCAGTCGTGGGATTAAAACATCAAGAGAAATCCTGGAGTCATTTTGATTTTTCAGGTATCCTCAATATTTTGCATTTAGTCCTATCCCATCATATTTTAGGTGAGGGACTAAGTTACATACTAAGTTACGACTTGTTTCAAATAATAGCTTTTGGCAGAGCTGCCACTAATGGCAACTCTGACTCCCATTGCTATATTCTACCATGCCAGATGAATTAAAAGCTTATTGCTTAAGTTGTTTGCCAGGGTACTTGATTTAATGTAATCCCTTACAGGGAAAGTTTTGTTTTCTCCAGGAGTAGTTTTTGTTGTTTTAAGTAGGGGTTTCATACTTGGGATTTCTTTTGGTGTGTATTACAACCTTAACTTAGAAACTTGAGATTACTGAGTTTTTGAAATTTAACAAAATATCATGGGTAGGATTGAAACTAGATAGAATGAATGAAGACAAGGAATTGTAGATTTTTGGAGTTGGAAGAGGGTTTTTTAAATAGCTGTGCAATCACTTCTTTTACAGATGAGTAAAGTGGCTAAGATAAATTAATTGCCAAGTTCATATCTAAACAGGTCCTTATGAAAAAATAAATTGCAAAAAATCAGAATTCTATTTGAAATATTTGCTCTATAATGTAAAATTTGTTTTGTTTCATTATATGGCCAGGCTTCAGGTTCTTGAATCAAAGAGGGATTTAGCAGTTTTTAGATTTTCAGGTATTGAGAGGTATTCAGATTTTTAGGGATAAAGACGCAAAAGAGATTGTTATTTTGAGAAATTTACATCATGGTTAGTTTGAAAGATGGGCAGGTAATAATAGGAAGTTGGTGTTGGAAAAGATGAAAGGTGATATAGGATAACCTTGGCAAGCTAGAATTTTAGAAGACTACTTACAATTTCAGAGGAAAGAGATGGCAAGATTTGGTGGCAGGTAAGATAGTATGAACTGAACTTATTGTTCTGGAACATTTAAAAATTGAAAGTACTATCAAACATCTGATTTTGGACTCGATGTACTATGTTTTTAAAGGCAAATCACATAGACAGAAACTGCAGAGTAAAATGTTTACTTTGATGGTTTGAGAAAACTGGTTTCCAAGACTAAATCTGGTAATGATGACTGGCAATAATGTAGATAATTTTTTTTGTCCTTTATTAAAGCATCAACAGTTACCCTAATTTGTTAAAATACAAAATGTTCAGAGGTAAAAAGAAATGTGCATATAGTCTTACAAATGAGATGTGTGGGCGGTTTATTTGAAATTGATTTTTGGGAGGGATGTGGAATGAGTTGTCCTGATATTAAGTAGTGATCAACTCTCTGCTATACAACTAGTATGATACTTTTATGGGAGGGGTGGGGAATGAAATACAAGATGGCACTCATTGTTTGCTTAGTGTGGATCAGGTACTATTCAAAGAAGCTTACATTTACAAACAGTGTTTATTTGATGCTGTCTGATTTTGCAGAAGGGAAACTGAGGTGTAAACAATGTGAAATGGGTGTTTTAGAGTACATAAGAGTCCAGGAGATGGACTGGGAATTATAATTGGAATGCTGGATTTCAGTACATTTCTATCACGACAGGACCGAATATTTGATATCCGAAATTTAGATTGTATGGTAGCCACAGTATATAACCTATTTCAGTTTTTTCATTGCTATTTAAAAACATGCTAATTTCTACTCAAAATTTTTATGGAGTAATGTTCAGTTGATGCACCTGTTTGCTAGGTATTTGCTGGCTTTTGTTTATTCTTCAAATATTTGTGGTTTAGATTCTGTTTTGGTCCTTTTCTATATATTTTTCTTGATATTTTCAACATTTACAGAACTTTCATTGTTGACTCCATCTATATTTCAGTTCCTGAGTGGTAGTTTTAATTGTCTTGGTCATGTTGGTTAATTCTCTGAATACCTTAAAACTCAGTGTGTCCCAAACTAAAATTATATTTCTCTTTCTGGTCATTCTTTGCCATTGTTCATTAATATTGTAGTGATAACTCCTCAACTATAATTAAACCCTCTGGTTAAATACTTTTATGTTTTTTATCTCCCAGTTTTTATAATGTAATAGGAAGTATAAGTGTTTCTTATAAACAACACATTTTGAAACTAACCTTAGTAATCTAGTGCCATTAACTTGTTATCTGTGATCCACAGTGTTTTCAATAGCACTTCTTAATAGATAAAAATAACTAAATGGATGATTTTCTTCACTTGCATTTATTTTAATATATATTACATTAGGCTATCTGGTTAAGCAATATACCATAGTATTATAATTTAATCACTGTCGACTATGCTTCTAAAGCATTTGCTGAATGGATAGTCACTGTTGGGATTTTTGTGAGGGTATATATTGCAACCTTTTTACTGTTCATTTCCCCTTTTGTGCAGGAGAAAATATTGGTTGTTTCTCAGTGTGAAGTGGGTGGATAATACATTCCCCCAATTTAGGAGTAAAAAGCATTCCTAAATCCGTGGCCTCAGTAATCTTCTGGGTCTCTTCCCATTTGTGAGTTAGTAAAACTTCACTTCCCTCATAGGGGAGATTTCTAAGATGTAAATCTTGTTGTATAGGATGATTCAAAATAATATCCTTGACATTGGCCTTTCTCTTGGTTAGAAGTTTTGTTTTAGAAGTTATTTTCCTAGAATTGAAAATACATAGTACGAAATGATGCAGAAAGCAGAGTCTTAATTGAATTTCACATTTAAATTTATCTTGAGTTACATATTCAACTGAGATATAGTTAGAGAATTAAAGTTTATTTAAGCGGTCTTTCCTGTGTGTCAAGACAGAATAAAAAAATGAAAAACAACTCTATTTCTGAGCTAATATTTTTAAAGTGCTGTTTTCCTTTTTTTCTAATCTATATTAGATATATTAGAATGCTTCGGTATATGGAAATGGGGAAGAGAATGAAGTGAAAGTAAGTGGCTCCTGGTAATGTTTTTTTTCTGTCTTGCTTATGTGAACAAGGATCACTGTTCTGGGAAGTCAATTCTGAATCGTTTACATGTCTACCTTGAAGAGAAATGGCAGATTGTATTTCCAGACTACTATTAAAATACCTGTTTATCATTATAATTTTTAGTAATGAATGAACAATCTTAAAAAAAGGTTCTAGAATCGAGGAGCTGTTTATTGGTGGTTTTTTCAGTACTCATGTAATATATAAGATTAATGACATGATTTGATGTGTATGTATATATTATGAAGTGATTACCACAATAAGTTAACATCCATCACTACTCATAGTTACAAATTTTATCATTAAAAGTCGCAAATTTTATCATTAAAAATTTGTTCACGTGGTAAATGAGATTTTCACTCATTTTTGTATGGGTCAGTCGACCCCACAATTTTCCAGGATACTAGATTAATCTTCCTGCAAGTTATTTTTGTGGTTAATGTTGATGACAAATTTGACCATCTAAAGGGAGGGCAAATTATTTATCATTGAATCGCAGAGAATCACAGTTCTTTGGACATGAAGGAGAATTTAGAGATCATGCAGCCCATCTCCTTCATTTTGCAGATTAGGAAACGGACCCAGAGAGATTAAAAGTGCATTGCTCAATTTACAATTTTTTTCATGGAACCTTATTTCTTAGGAACTGAAATTTAAAAAAAGCACCATGTCATATCCATTTACAACTATACCTTGTAGGTCACAGATAACTATGCTTAAAAAACTCTAGGTATCTACCTCATTTAATTGAAGCATAAAGGAGTGTTATCTTAGAACTAAATAAAACTTAAGTTGTACTACAAAGAACTTCCCCCATTTGATTAGTGGAAGTATCAACAGTTATAGCAATTAAAACATTACATTTTCAGGCTAAATTATAAAAAGCACTGTAAAATTAAGGCATATCAGTTTCATGACAGGTCAAGTAGTACGTACTTAATTTATTTTCATTTTTTGAGACATCTTTTAATCTGTACCCAGAATTTATTGCCTAACAGTCTTTTAAGATAATCACTTTCCTCCCCATTCTTTATATTTTGTTTTTTAAAAAAGATTTATATATGCATACAAGAGCTGGGGTGCAGGCCAGAGGTGCAGGGTGGTGGGAGGATTCACCAGAGGCAGAGTGGGGAGCAGAACAGGTGGATCCACTGAAATGCACTGCTGAAGAGAGCAGCTGGTGAGACAGGAGAGGTCTGCTGTGCCAGTGAGTCACCTCCCTGGCCAGGGATCAACTCAATGTTGCAGTGGCTGGCTATGGTTTCATAGCACTATGTCTTTAACCCCTGTGCGACCAGGGAGGGCCCCCCCCCATTCTTTTTAAATGTCAAAGGGAGAATATCAAAGTTCAGGAAACCTTACAACTGTATTTGAATTTTATCTTGATTTCCAGTAGAATTTAGGTGAAGTTATTTGGGTTCTCACTTTTTTTCTGACCAAAAATAGTTTATTAGTGAGCTGCTTTGTCAGGCAGCTGCTAGTAGCAGTCAGTATATAGCATGTATTATGTACTATAAACACTTGGTATGTGGTATCTCATTGAATTCCAATGACCTTATATTTAGGTCACAAAATTATAGGAAAAAAACTCAATTTAAAAGCAGTAGCTATAGTGTATTAAAAAGCATTAGTAAAGTTGAATTTTAAAGCTGTCTGCTTAACTTTGACCGGGTCTTAAATTTTTTTCCCACATGGAATCTGTGTTCAAGTTAAGTAGTGATAGCATTCCTTAGAGCCTTTCATAGTGCTAATGGGCTTTGTGAACCTCACAGGTAGGATTATGTAGTATGTAGTGTTTCTTAAAATTTTGACCTTGAAATTCTCTTTTTAGGAACACATTAATAAGTTAAGGAACACATTGTTCTAGAGCACTGTTTCTCAATGTGTGATTCCCTGCAGCAGCAGTATCACCTGAGAACCTGTTAGAAATGCACATTCTCAGGGCCTACCCCAGACCTGAGTCGGAATCCTTGTGCATTGAGCAGTTTGTGTTTTATCAAGCCCTTCACTTTGGAACCATTGTTCCAGAAGTTTATTTACAGGATTAGGGTAGTTTGTGAGAATGGTGAGCCAGTTGGAATTTCAAATACAATAGATAGTTCAAAGTACAGTGATCAAAACTTTGAAATGGCTTTCTATTACATAGTGAATGATGTCTAGTATTGTTCCATAGGTCTTTTTAAAAAAGCCCTATTGTGCTAATTTGGAATATCCTGTATTTAACCATTTCTGAGCCTTTGTTCATATCTTACCTTCTTTGGTCTTCTTTGGTCTTTTTATAATTGTGCCAAGTCAGAGGACAATATATAGTTCTGTTTCTAGTACTTTTTAAAAAGGTTTATTTATGATGCAAGAACTGGAGTGTACGCCAGAGGTGGGGGTGGTGAGAGGATTCACTAGTGACAGTGGGGAGCAGAACAGGTGCATCTACTGAAACACTGCTGTGGGGAGAAGCCTGCAAAACAGGAGAGGTCTGCTGCACCATGTGGGTCAGCTCCCTGGTGGGGGATGGAACATGATGGCCAATACTTTATAATGCTGAACTTTAACCCCTTGTGACACAGGGTAGGCCCCTACTCCTAGCACTATTATTGACAGGATATAAAAACTTCGGACAGGTTTTAAAGTTATTTGAAACTTGTTTCTTCATTTGTAGAATAGGTTACTTGTAGTTGTAAAATTCTCCATATCTATTTTCTTAGTTTATTATGCTATTATGTTTCTTGCTCACTGTACTTTACCTTTTTAAATTTAACTTGTTTAATATAATACATGTAAGTATAAAATAGTAACTAGTTCTACCAGGCTCATAACAAGAAACAGTACTTTTGTGTTCTACTCCTCCCCCATCTCTGACAATGGGTGATGATCCATTTTATGTCTTCTAAGTGATGTTCAAACTGGTTTTTTGTTTTGCTTTTTAAATTGAAAATTCATCACTTCTTGGCCTTTTGGTTAAGATCAACTGTAATAAATTGAAAATTCATCTATAGACTTAAACTACTGTGAAAGTAGACTTTTTCTCTCTTCCACAGTAGAAAATCTAGATGTTATTTCAGTGTAAAAAACAAATTTCAGTTTTATCAGTTTATGTGAGGTCAGGTTCATGTTGACATCATAACTTATGTTCACATCTGAGCCTCGTAGTTAGTGTTCATTGATTACATTTTAGATTTTTACCTCATTTATTTGTTCAGCTTTCTATAGAAACATCTCTAAACTCTCTCACAGAGGGGTACATCTTTCCCAGTATGTTCAAACACATTTTTTAAAAAGATTTATTTTAGTTATGCATACAAGAACTGGGGTGAAGACCAGAGGTACAGGTTGCAAGAGGATTCACCAGAGACTGTGGGAAGCAGAATAGGCAGACCTACTGAGATACACTGCTGAGGAGAGCAACAGGTGAGACAGGAGAGGTCTGTGCCATGTAGGTTAGCTCTGTGGCCGGGGAGCAGACTTGTACTCCAGTGTCTGGCAATGCTTGATAGTGCTGAGATTTTAACCCCTGTGCCACCAGGGAGGCCCTTGAAAATTCTTTGTATGTTTTCAATTCAAACGTTTTTTTTTTATCAGATGTGCTATAAAAAGAAGTTATTCCCATTTTCCTAACAATGTCATTTACCAGAGCAAGAGATTTTAATTTTGATAAAATCTAGTTAATCAAATTTTCTTTAATTATATCACATCTAAGAGCTCTTTATCTTACTCAAGGTCCCAAAGACTTTCTCCTATGCATTTTTGAAAGGTTTTACGTTGTTATTCTACATTTAGTCCTTTGACCTGTTTTGAGTTGTACAAGATGGAAGGTGTAGGTTTAAGAATAGTTTTTTCTTTTGGATATGGTTATCAGTTGTTCCAGCACTATTTGATGAAAATACTGTTCTTTGACCTTACTTGCCTATTGCACTTTTGCCAAAAATCAGTTGATGTATTTGCATGAGTCTT
The DNA here is from genome assembly GCA_019455555.1 of Galemys pyrenaicus. Classification (NCBI taxonomy): domain Eukaryota; kingdom Metazoa; phylum Chordata; class Mammalia; order Eulipotyphla; family Talpidae; genus Galemys; species Galemys pyrenaicus. The sequence continues at coordinate 5,090,137 of JAGFMF010011865.1, read as the reverse complement.
TCTGTGTGCTACTTTCTTTTTTCTCTTTTTTGTCTTATTCTTTTTCTGTTCTTTCTCCTTCTGCTTTTCTGATTCTCTCCTCCCATTTTTCCCTGTACTCCTTTCCTTTAATGAAGTATATTGATTAGTACTAATTGAAATTTTATGTATATTTTTAGTTTAAGCATAAATAAATGTAAAGAATCTGTACTTTTCTCTACCAATAAAAAAAGCCAAAAATGAATTAATGTTTTTCATTCTAACCCTTAATTTTTTCTCAGTGGATTTCTGGCCTTAATGAAAGGTGGTGATTCTTCTTCCCAAACCATTTTTCAGAACTTTTGCAAAAAGAATCATTTCTCCAGTATTACAGTGATTTCAACTTGACATGCTAAGGGGAAGATTGACTCTTTTTTTTTTCTACCATGCTTCTATTACATTGCTAAAGAATATGGATGTTTTTCCTATAGGTTCAATCATGATTACTATTCGATTCACAAATAAAGAAAACAGTTTCCAAAGCAGCTTAATTTTGCAACATTCCAAAGCCCGCTTTTGATCTAGTTTACTTTTTAGCACTTAGGAAAAAATAAAGCATTGACTTTTTCCATTTAAATAAATGTAAGACACTTAAAAGTGGAATCAAGTGATAAAAGGACCACTGCTACTGCTGTCTTTGAACCTTACAGAATATGGTTGCTTCTTGTTTTTCTCAGTATCCAAAGCAGTTTTTCTGGAAATACATTGAAGTCCACCTCTTCTCAGGCCCAATACCCCTAATGCATCTAAACTGTGTTCCACTAGAAAGTTTATGGATATGATAATCCTCAAGCTGCTTCAGTTTAAATTTTCAGTGTTTTAATTTTTAAAATGGCACTGAATTTTCTCTTTTTGTTAATGATATACAGTAGTTTAGCGGCATTAGTCTAGAATTGTGCAAGCATTTTCTAGCCTAAATGATGGCTTTAATTTCTGTGGTTCTAGCAGGGGGGATATTATTTCATAGGAAAACTAAATGAAATAATTACTTAAGACCATGTATACCTGAAATATCCTGATAATTGCTACGGCACTTTTATTTTGCTTGAACTATGATCTCTTCCCCTATAGATTGAGAGAGTTCCTCTTGCCACTTTGTCTTTTTAAAGATATTTTTAATACCAAAGCTTACTAGTTAATTAGATTCAAATTCCTCCCTCACTCCTTAACTGAAACTGAGGGACATAGGGAACTTGGGCAGAGCCTAGTTGAAAATTCTGGGCAGAGGTCTTAAAGCAATGTAATGTGGGCTAGGATGCATTTCACACACCTGAGCCTTATTGCAGCCTCGTGCAGCCGTTGCTCTGAGTTCAGCTGTGAAGTCGGCTTTCTTTTGGTCTCTAAGCTCAACTACTTCGTCATACTTCTCTCCACCTTAAGCTGATTGGATTAATCCCACCCTTCCTACCATTTCTACCAATGAGGTAGAGTGGCTAAGTACCTTCTCCCTCCCATGTCTCCTAGTTGAGTTCTCTATGCCTAGGAGCATTAGCTCTTCATCTTCTTTTCACAGGGTCCCGACTTCTGACTTCTGAGCAAGCCGGCCCTTTGCTTCTCCTGCTCCCGAGGAATGCCAAGATTCTGCTGTGCTGATTCCAGCTGCCTTCTCATGCCTAGAGTTGGGGCTACTTTCCGGATACCTGCATAAGCAATCCCTTGTCACTATTACCCAGTCCTACCTGCACCCTGCTTTTTCCTTTTTGCTACACTTGAGTTCCTTTCTTCCCTACTTGCATCCCTTTGTGCACAATGCATAAAGGATGGAAAAAGTACTGCGGACAGAAATCTCTGAATGAGGTGTCAATGGATGAATATTTAGGCAGCTTAGGGCTGTTTCGTAAACTGACTGCCAAGGATGCCTCTTGCCTCTTTCGGGCTATTTCGGAGCAGGTAAAAGGAAAACACATTATCTATAATGTGGTTTTAGAATTTGATGCGTGATATGGTGTTGTAGCTAAGACTTAACAGCCTAACCTAAACAAAAAAGTCCTTTTTGTCTAACTTGGTGAAAATATTTGGGCCTCTGCTACTTAATTAGCTAGCTTTGTGCCTTTGCTTGTTTGTCCAAATACATTGCTATGCCTTTGTAAGTTTTTCTGTTCCATAAATGTCACTTTGCAGTGTTAAAGACGTAAGGTAATGCTGTCAGAAAATTTTGAAATATATCTAAATTTAATTCCTAAAGATGTACAGGTTAGGTCCATAAAGAGTAGAAAAATAGGGACCTGACAGTTATCTCTCACCAATCTCAGTGAAGATGACAAAAGCAAATTTTAGTAAGCTTATTTTTCAATATTCTACATGTATTCTAAATAAGGGGTAGTTAATGCATTTGGTTCATAATTTTAGAAGCGTCTATTTCAAATGACTGCTGACAGTGAGCTGTTCTTTCTTTTCTTTTCAGTTGTTTTTCAGCCAGGTCCATCATTTGGAAATCAGGAAGGCTTGTGTCTCCTATATGAGGGAAAATCAACAAACTTTTGAGTCTGTAAGTAGAATAGATACATACCCAAGAGAGAGCTGTCAGAGTATGTGGCAAATGGGTAGTGAATTTTGAGCGTTTACATGTTATATAATCTCTCAGCAGCAAATACTTAATTTTGGGCTGACTTCCTTTCCCCTAATTAGCCTGCTCTGGATGTCCTCACAGAATTAGGATGTTTTGTATTCTAATTAACGGTCAAAAAAAATACAATCTCTCTCCTTCCTATTCCCCCCACCCCCACACACAAAAACTCACCTGAAAAAAAAAAAACTCACCTGAACCCAAAAAGTTACATACAGTTTTGTATTCATTCATACCACTGTTTACTTGAACATTAATCATGGTTCACAAAAGCTTAGGCTGTGTTAACATTTTTTTACAGTGCTGTGACTTAACCTCATGCGCCACCAGGGAGCCCCTATGTTGATAATTTTTAAATAAGTATATGAAATGTGCACAAATGGGAACTCCTTTTGTTCTCCTAAATCTCTGCACATGGTCTTTAGTCAGTAAACTTAAAGAATCTTGTAAAACGTAATTGTAAGGAAACAGATTTGACAAATGTGCCAAACTGTAACTAAAGCTCCACCATGGACTGGCATTTAAGCAACTTTTAGAAAATATCTTTTTATACATTGAAGTTTTGAATTCTAATTAATGAAATGGGGTTTTATTAAGGTCTAATTTGTGTTGCTCTTCCCCTAGTTCTTCCAGTACTATTTGTTTTCTTCTTACTGTATATTATGGGTATTTGCCTGGTGCTTGAGGTTTACTCTTAATTTTCTTAACAGGTTTCAGTGAGTTTTAAAAACTATGTGAAGGCTTCTTAACTTTAAAGCCATTTACCTTGAAGTTAATTATAGTCCTTACTACACCTGGGGAAAGGATTCATGCAGTTACTTCAAATGCAAGACCATGGTGTAAAGCAGTACATCTCAAGTATTTTTGTACATACAAATCACCTGAAGAACTTGTTAAACTACAAATTCTGATTCATAAGGTCTGCTCTGCGGCCCAAGATTTCTGCGTTGTTGACAAACTCCCAAGTGATGCTTGCTATTTGTGAACCACATTTTGAGGAATAAAGATGTGTATAAAATTTTACAAATTTGGATAAATATTAGAATAATTGTGCTGAGTATAAAAGAGGCCAGATTCTCCCTTACCCCAAAGTACATACTGCATAATTTTCTTACATAAAAGTCTAGAAAATGCAGACCGACCTATAATGACAGAAAGCAGACTAATAGTTGAAAAGGGGTCAGGAGTTAGAGAGGGAGTAAAAGACTTACTGGCAGTGATAGGTATAGTCACTATAATGCTTGTCATCATGGTTTCATGGGTGCATACAGATATCAGATTATTGTGCCATTTAAGTATGTGCTGTTTATTGGGTATCAGTTATACTTCAAGCATTTTAAATAGCAAATTAAGGAAAAATTGTTTTAAGTCTAGTGGTAAGTCCACATGGAATTAGAAATATGTTATATTCTCTGAGTTTAACCTTATTTTTATGAGTTATATTTGACATAACAATAAATTCACCATATTAAGTTGAGTGCATGTAGTTTTCATGGTAATATAGTCATGCACCTGCCACCACAGTCTAATGCAGAATATTTCTATCACCCAAAAAAGTTCCTTTGTGCCCTGGGCATTTTGAACCTAACGAAATTTTATTTAAAATTCCTCAGTTTGGCTTTGTTGATATGTATCAAATTTGCAATCCTTAGAGTTACTGGCCTTGCTCCATATGTGGAAATTGTCAAGTTACTTATTGGCATTTCAAAAGAAACTCAAAGGCATACCATTTGATGAAATCCACTGGTGTGTGGATAAGTCAAAATCAGTTCCTATGATACTTTTATCGCCTAGTTTTTCCCCCACTCATAATTTTTGTGTATGTGCAAATCTTCTTGAGGTGCTATACAAAGTAGTAACTTAATGCCACAATTGTTGAGCTGAGCAAAAAAACCCATTAGAGGGTAATATTGCAGAATTTAATCAGCTTTCAGTAATGCTATGTATTTGGTTAAGTCAAGTTTGTTTTATTTTTGAAGTATGTGGAGGGATCTTTTGAGAAATACCTGGAACGGTTGGGAGATCCCAAGGTAAGATAAAAAAAAGTGGGGTTTAATCTTTTCAGAGTATTTGGAATAATCTAAATATTTAGCTGTGTCACTTAAGCTAGATCCAACCTATATTAAGTAGCCAGCTGTGTTGAAACAAATAGCTTTTGCAAAATTTTATTAGAGGCTGGCAATTGACATTGTTTTGTGTTGTATTGAGAAGTGGGTGTTAACAACCCTATCATGCATAGACTGGTGAAAGTATGCAATTGCAAGTAGCACAAGCCTAAACCTTTCACTTTAAATGTGGGTGGGGGTACTAGTGAATGTTACTAGGTCATTCATTATATTATTTTTACTAAGTCCCTTGACTCCTGATACGTAGTTAGCCTGCTTTTATGTGGGACTAAGATCGATATACAAATATTTAATTTAAAATAATTTTATGTGATTACTTAGTTCTAGACTTAAAACATTTATTATTGAATACCCTGCTAACGTTATATTTAATTAATTGCATTTATATTATACCCTTTTAAATCTCCCATATTAATTGTCCTTGCTGAGGTCCTTAAATCCTTTCATTTAGAATAAGTTTATGTTAATAAGTAACACAATATTCCAAGCCTCAAAATAAGTCACGGTGTGTTATACAAATTCTTCAACTAACAGTGCTAAGCATCTAAGAAAACAAAAACAGTTGTTGACTTGCAAAAATTCTGCCTCTCAGCTCCAGAATGTTTTTAAAAACTTTATGTACTATTTATGTTTAGGAAAGTGCTGGCCAGCTGGAAATAAAAGCTCTTTCTCTAATTTATAAGTAAGTTGAATTTCCTTTTCTTTGGAGGTGGGGATGGTGTGGAAGATTTCTTTTAGAGTTCCTTTAGGACAGGGAAGTTAGAAATTTGATGTATTGCTATGTAGAATGAAACGCTCTAAGCAAAGTCAGTTGGTATAATTTTGGGCTGGAGAACCTCTAGAATTTGTGTCAGTTTGAAGAAGAAGTAGAGGACTTTTATAATGGCTGCTTAATTCCTGTAAAAAGTCAGAATATTTTAGAGATTTTGTGTATTTAACTTGGTCTTGTATGCATCTTCAGTGGGGCAGTATCGCATGTAAGGGGGTAGAATTTGGTTCTTGAGGACAAAAAAAAGATTAAAATTTACAGTGGTTTGTGGTCCTCCAAATCATGGTATATAAACAGATGTATATCTGTGGTGGTAAAATTGCATAGGGCAATTAAGAAATCTGAAAAGGGCTCTTTAAGGAAGTAGTGATGGGGTATGGGAATTTGAGAAACACTGTTCTGTTGCTCTAGAAATTCTGATTTGGTTTTTAAAACTCAGAGGTGCCATTTCCAAAAGCTGTATGTATGGTTTTGAAAAATACCTATATACTGTAGGTTAGAGAAGAGTGGGAATTTTGTTCATTTAAGCAGTTTGAGCTATGTAAGACTCCTTAACTGTTTTTAGAATGGTGAGATGTTAACATACTTAGGTAGAATCAGAACCCTCTTGTTATAGGGACTTGTTCTAGTGTTCTGCAGTCTGTTCATTCTCACTAAATCTGCTAGTATAGAAGAGGCATTAAGCAGGTGGTGCTATCATTTTTAAATTGACCTGTTTCCTGGTTTTGTATGGCCCTTAAACTAAGAATGCTTTTTAAAGTTTATTTTTTAAAGATTTATTTATTTATGCATATAAGCACTGGGGTACAGGCCAGAGGTGTGGGGGGTGAGAAGACTCACCACAGAGAGCGGGGAGCAGAACAGGCAGATCAACGGAAGTACACTGCTGAGGGGAGCAGCGGGCACAGCAGGAGAGGTCTGCCTGTGCCATGTGGGTCCCCTCCCTGGCTGGCAGCAGGGATCGAACTTGCTGCAGTGGCTGCGGTTTGCTTCATAGTGCATTGCTTAACCCACTGCGCCACCAGGGAGGCCCTAAAGAAGTTTAAATGGTTTAAAAACTCAAAAGTTATCATAGTATGTAAAATTATATAAAATGAAATTTCAGTGTCTAAGAAGTTTTACTGGGAGGAAGAAAAGTCAGACGATTTATGTGTAAATGCCGTTAACTTTCATACAATAATGTCAACATTGAATATAACATGCAAAACTGAAATGTTTATTATCTGGTCTTTTACTAAGGAAATTTATCAATTTCTATTTTAAAATAAATGAGACTTTCCCAAACTCATAACTCATATATACAATTAGTAACTCATATATACAATTAGTAATCTATCATCTTTACTCTTCCTCTTTCCAAAGTAAGGTACATATTAAAAAAAACACACCCATGGGATTTTAGAGGGGCTGTTAACTGTCTACCTTGAATTAATATTATTTAGCTTCTTCAACACTTGGGTTACTCCATATGAATAAAGTAGACAGTTTAAATGGGCAAATACTTGTTCTTGCAACTATCTTTTGCATATACGAGATTATCTCTTCTCACCTTTGTTTTCTACTTGTGTAGTCGGGACTTCATTCTTTATCGCTATCCTGGGAAGCCTCCAACTTGTGTCACAGATAATGGCTATGAAGATAAGGTAAGAAGATGAGTAAATTTTATTAAGATAAAAGAAATTGAATGATGCTGTTGGATTACCAGGATATCAAGAACTCTTTGTTGACCTAATCAATCTATATGCTAAACTTCTCTGCCACCAGCCTTTTCCTCCACTCAGTCATCCTCAGTGTTAGCTATCCTTCCTAACAGAACTGATCTTGTCACTTCTTATTATAGAAAAAAAAAACCAGCCAAAACCTATTTGGCACCTCACTGTTTAGAAGATAAAGCTCATTTTTTATTGTTTTAAAGATTTATTTATGCATACAAGAGCTGGGGTGTAGGCCAGAGGTGCAGGGGATGAGAGGATTCACCAGAGACAGTGGGGCGCAGAACAGGTGCATCTACTGAAATACACTGCTGAGGGGAGCAGAGGGCATGGCAGGAGAGGTCTGCTTCACCATGTGGGTCACCTGCAGTGGCTATGGATAGCTTGTGCGAATTAACCTCTTGTGCCACTAGGGAGGCCCCGTAGAAGATAAACTTCAAATTCTAGCATTCAGTGCCCCAAAGGCTCCCAAACTTCCTTCCGGTGTCATTGTCTTTGAACGTCATTGTCTTTAATACATCATGCTTCCAAACAGTCTGATTTTCATATTTTATATTTACCTTTGTATCTTAAATCTCAGCTCCTCTGAAACTTTCTCCACTCCCTAAATTTATTTGTGCTCTTTGTGTTCCCCTAGCACCTTCCAAGTAGTTGTAGTATTTATCACCTTGTATTTGTTTACATTTCTTTTTCTCATTAGTCTGAAAGGTTCTTGGAAGGCAGGGACAGTGTGCTATTCTGCTTGGTAAGGTGCTGGGGAAAAAGTAGGAGGTTGTTTTGTTGATTGAGAACTCTGGCAGATAAGCAAGTGGTTCTTATGCATATCTTTTTCCTCGAACATTTAAGAAGAACCTTTTATCCTGATTAGTGAATATATAGACTACACAGTACTTGAGTTTTAAGTTCTATTTCACACCATGAAGCAAAATTCAGTCAACATTTTTATGGTAAGGCACTACATACTGGGGGAACTGTTCAGATGCTATTACAGTGATCTAGACAGAAGACCTAAACTAGTGAAGTGGATTAAAAATAGAGAAAGCTAATAAGTAGGATGAGACATCATTTGGAAGATGGGTGTAAAAGGGGCACATTAATTGCTTTGCCAATTGTACCACTATCTAATATATTAAGCAGTCATTAAGTCCCTATGATGTACTGGGGGTACCAAAATGAATACAAAATCGTTGCCCTCCAAGAGCTTAAGGAGCTATTAGTCATGTATATAGGTAACTGCCGCAAGATATGTTTTATAAGCATGTACAAAAAGCATAGAATAGCCCTTGAGTTTACAAAGTGTCATGTTATTAGTGACATTTAAGTAGAATATCAAAAAATGAGTCTAACAAATATAAGAGGCAGTCGATTCAGAGGAAACACTATATGCAAAGACAGAGAAGCCACACACCTTTAGGAGCCCAAGACATTGGTATAGGCAATGCTGAAAAGATAGGCTTAATGTTAAATGAGGGGTGTAGTAGGCTATGCCAAGACACACTGCATTTCTGTATGCAAACAAACTGTGTTCTGGTGGGTTAGTTGTCTTGATTTCCCACTCTGCCTCACTATTGCTCCTTCCTGTATTGTGTTGTGATCTGTGAAGCTTGAGTCTCCCAGTGGGGGCAACCAGCTCTGGACCACGAAGCTTACACTCCTAGATGTAGTTGGTGTTGACAGGCAGGAGGCACCTGCATGGGGGCATGTGACCCATTGTCTGACGATGGTCACAAATAGTGGCCTGATCACCACCCTGCCCTCTGCTTACTGCTCTTGAGGGATCAAGGCTGCAAGCCTTGTGTACCCCTTGGTACTTTCCAAGGGATTAATGAGTTACTTCACCAGTCCTCCTCTTTGCTATTGGACCCACAAAGGAGCTTGCCTGGCAAAGCTGGATGTCTGATTTCTTTTGAGAGGGAAAGAAGGGGAAACATTTTGTGCCCACACAAAAGTTGTATGGAGTTGCCAATGTTGTGGGTCAGGTCCATGTGTAAGGAATGTTCCTCCAGGGAAACTTACAGTGCCCCATCATGCCTTGGATGGGCCTTGGACAGCTCCCATCCCATTCTTTTGGCTGGAGTATCTGTTCTTAGAGTCATGCTCTATTTGCTTCCTCCTCCTGCTTCCCCTCAGCAGCCACCAACTTCAGTTCAAATTATCATTGGGAAAGTCCTGATACCTATTGGGGAACTTCTGGGTTTCCTTTCAATAAGTATTTTTTTATAGTTGCTTTTAGGGGAAAAGGTAATCCCAACCTCTGTTATCTTCCATGTTGTAGGTAGAGTCTGGCTGCACCTACTTACATTCCCACCAGCAGTGTTGTAGGGGATCCTTTGTTACAGGGGATCCTTTTCTCCACTTTCCTCACCAATACTTGTTTCTTGTCTTTTTAATAATAGCCTTTCTCGCACTGAAGTGGGTATATGGTGATGTTTTGATATGCATTTCCTTAGTAATAAAGAGATGCTGAACATCTTTGTGTGCCTGTGGGCCATCAGTATGTCTTTTGAGAAGTGTCTGTTTAAGATCCTCTGACATTTTTAAATTAGGTTATTTTTGTGTTGTTGAGCTTTATGAGTTCTTTATAAATTTTGGATCTTAACCCCTTCTTCGATAAGATTTGCAAATATCTCTTCCCATTCATAGGTTACTTTTTTGTTTTAGCAATGGTTTCTTTTGCTGTAAAGAAACTTAGAAGAAAATACAAATAACAAACTTTTTAAAAAAATTAACTATATTTGACATCATTTGTATTCCTCAGGGAGTACCCATCACCATTCCACCCGTGCACCATCACCTCAGTCCCTTTCTCTTTCTGCCCTCATCCCCGTTTTTGCCCTCCCTCCTTCCCCTCCCCCGATGGTCTCTTTGGTTTATCTTGGCTTTTTGGTCTTGTTGAGTTTTTAGTTTGCTTTTGGTTGTAATTGCCCATTTCCTTGAGCTTATTCTTTGTTGTTGTTGCTGTTCTTTTCTATTCCTCCTAATAGTGAAGCCATCCGATATTTTTCTCTTGCCTTCTGACTTGTTTCACTGAGTATAATTCCTTCTAGTTCCATCCCTGTTTCTATAAATGGCCCTAGTTTCTCATTTTTGATTGCTGAATAATATTCCATTGTGTATATGTACCGCATCTTCTTGATCCAGTCCTCTACTTTTGGGCATTTGGGTTGTTTCCAGGTCTTACCAATTACAAATAGTGCTGCAATAAACATGGGGGTACAGGTGCTCTTTTGGACCAGTGTTTTTATGTCCTTTGGATAGATTCCTAGGAGTGGGATTGCCGGATCATATGGTAGTTCCATTTCTAGTAGACTGAGGAACCTCCATATGACCTTCCATAATGGTTGGGTTAGCTTGCATTCCCACCAGCAGTGTACTAGGGTTCCTTTTTCTCCACATCCTCACCAGCTTTACAAATAACAAACTTTTTAATGTCAGCTTTAGTGATGTCTTTGTAGATACTGTTCAAATGACTGGAAACAAAAGTAAAAAGAATCAAATGGTACTAGATCAAATTAAAAAGTTTCTGTAAAGCAGAAGAAACCAACATTAATAATAGTTTAGTTGTTTTTCCCTTGACATTTTATTCTGCTTTTTTCATATAAAGAAAAGTTTAAAAGATTTGTATAGTGAATATCCATATACCCATCACCTGGTTCCTACTATCATATATCTCCAATTTTTTTGAAAGGACAGAATGAATATTTTTTAATGTGCTAACAATGAAAAGGAATTTAGATTTATTACATAAACTCCCAAAGAACAAATGCAAGTCATGATTACAGCAAGCTTTATTTTTTATTAAACTTTATTTTCTTGCATTATTGTTCATTTTTATACAGTATTTGATTTCTGCATGCAGGTATAGTCCCCATAAATCTCCCACCACCACATCATCCATGCACCATCACCATAGCCCTTGTGCATACAGCTCCATTTTTAACTAAATAGTAAGGGAATCAGCTAAGATGTTAACTCCTTATTTTGTAGTCATCACAGTATCTTAATTCATTGCTATTTAATGGATAACATTTTGAATCAATTGAATGGATGTTCCTCCCCCCAAAATCCGAGTTTGGATTATTGGGTAGTTGACCTATAATTTCTCCAGTCATTGTTAGAAGTTAAACTGCATCTTTTGATTTCCTTTAGGCATTATGTTTAATTTACTCATTTGTTCAATTTGAAAAAGTGCTTGTCTTTTGAAAATTTATGAATCAGTACTTGTTTGGCATATTAACATCAATGTGATTGAGGCTCAGTGTAGATTTAATTGTGATTTTTTATCTTGGCATTTAAAAATCATTGTCAAGTCTATGGAATTGAGGGTACTGGAGTGAACAGTGGACATTAGGAATGAAGAGCAGAGGAAGGGAAGAACCCGGTAGACAATGATAGAAAACTTTGGGTGCTTTGCTGGTGGGGAGTGTTGTGGTATCATACATTGGAAGAGGTGTGATCCTTTTTCCCCAAATCTTATATAGTGTTGTAAGTTAATATTACCTTAAATGAAAAAAAAGAAAGTCACTGTCAAGAAAATCTCTTTAGCTTTCGGTTATCTATATTTAAATTAAAAAGTTACTTCAGGGCCTCCCTGGTACACAAGGGGGTTAAGCACCACACTGTGAATTATCCACAGCACTACAGCAAGAGTTTGGTCCCCAGGCAGGGAACCGATGTGCAGCAGACCTCTCCTGCCTTGCCCGTTGCTCCACTCAACAGTGTATTTCAGTCAATCTGCCTGTTTTGCTCCCTGCTCTGTCTCTGGTGAATACTCAGACACACCTCTGGTCTGTACCCCAGTTCTTGTATGCATAAATCTTTAAAAAAAATAAAAAGTTCATCCCCAATTTTTTGAGATGTAATTAACACATTAATTAAGCAAAATAAGTCAAACAACCACTTTAAAGTGGAATCTAAAAGCCACATTAAATTTAGTTTCTTACCTTCTAATTAGCAACTACTTTCAAGTATTGCATGCATGTAAGATAAGATGTGTAACATTTCACTTAATTGTTCTGTGTTTTTCTTTTCAGATTCTGCTCTGCTATTCCAGTAATGGTCATTATGATTCAGTGTATTCAAAACAGTTTCAGTCAAATGCAGCTATTTGTCAGGGTATGTGAAAGCTTTATAAAATGTTTGGATGTAATTTCAGATGCTTTGTTACCAATCTTGAAATTGAATGACCTGCCATAAATCTCGCAAATTTTTGTTGGTATCTAATGAATTTGTATGCTAGGTTATGGGTAGCTTCATGATATAAAAATCTTATTTTGACAATTGGAATTTTGACTATTTCTTCCTTCAGCTGTTTTATATGAAATTCTCTATAAAGACGTGTTTGTTGTGGATGAAGGGGAGTTGAAGACTGCAGTAGAATTGTTTCGAAGTGGTTCTAAGAAGAATAGAAACAATGCTATCACTGGCAGTGATGACGCCCACATTGACTACAAATGTTCAACTCAGGATCGGTAATAAAGGGAGAAAGGGATGACACCTACTAGATTGTTGTACTTAATGTTTCTGTGCATCATCATTTGAAAGTTGAAGGTACCTACCTGGCAAACTTATTACGTAGATATTACACACGGATGTGTGTGTGTGTGTAGAGACACAATTTTTAAGAGGAAAGGTTTACTAAAAAGGTATGTTTTATTGTGAGATGCTCAGGCTTTGGGGGCTCAATCCAAATCAGAATTTTTTTATTGCTAGGAGACTTAACTACCTAATGTTATGATTCTCAAACTTTAGTTGTATATAAATTACCAGGATGCTTTTTAGAAAAGCATATTCTTGGGTCTACAGTCACAAAATTTGAGATGAGGGTGAAGCCAGGAATCTTCTTTTTAAACAAATACACTCAAGTATTCTTACATAGGAAGGCCATGGACCACATTTTGAGAAAGAAGTCATTCTAAACCAGCTGAGTTTCAGACTGGTTACACCCGTCAAGCTAGTAGAAAATAATGTCAGGCTAAGGAGAGTTTTAGAAACTTTCTAATGTTTGCCTTTGATGCTCATTTAGTGGAGTGTATTTATTTATTTTCTAAAGATTTATTTATGCATAAGAACTGGGCTACAGGCCAGAGATGCAGGAGTGAGAGTAGTCACAAGAGAAAGAGTGGAGAGCAGAACAGGCAGATCTACTGAAATAACACTGCTGAGGGGGGCAGTAGGTCTGCCATGCCATGTTGGTCACCTCCCTGGCTGGGGATCAAACTCCTGCTGCAGTGGTTGTGGATAGCTTCATAGTGCTGCGCCTTAACCCCTTGAACCACCAGGGAGGCTCCTCATTTAGTGGAGTATAGATTGTGTACCTCTGAGGGGACCTCCTGGTCGCCTATGGGTTAAGTCTCAGCGCTGTCACTCTACAGCCTGAGTTTGGTCCTTAGTCAGGGAGATAACCCACATATAGGAGAGCAGACCTCTCCTGTCTCGCCCACTGCTCCCTTTTAGCAGTGTATTTCAGTAGATCCTCTTGTTCTGCTTCCTACTCTTGTGAATATTTTCAGCCTCTCTGCCCCACCACCCCCTATATCTCTGGCCTACACCCCAATTCCTTTACACAAAAATAAATTCTAAGAAAGGTGGGGTACCTCTGAGGAAGCAACCGTTATTGAACAGACTTAGTCAAAACCTTTGTTTTATATAATGAAGTAAGTAAGCATTATCTTATATTTTCCCCCCGATTCCTAGTTTTGTCTGGTGTCAACCATCTTTTTGTCTTGTCCTATTTCTTGGATATTTAATGGTGGTAACTTTTTTTGGTGGAAGAGATTTTTTTTTCCCCTCCAAGCTTATTTGGGAATATGGGGGGAAAGGTGGCAGCCATATATATCAAGGTAAAAGTTCATTAATTCTTCACCAATTATTTGCCTTAAGGGCTTCAGGCTTATGGAAACTATAGTACTACGAAGGTAAGGTGTATAATTGGCATTGTTACAGTATAGCAATAGTACCACAAACTTGGCAACTTAAAACAACATAGTTATCTGACAATTTATGCACTCTAGCACCCTGAGTATAGCTCAACCAGATCTCCTTAAGACTAATGAAAGTGTTGCCTATTCTCATTGGAACTTTGGGGAAGGATATACTTCCTCACTGCCATTGTTTTTGGCAGTATTCGGTTTCTTACAGCTCATAGGATTAAGAACTTCATTATTTTACTGGCTTTCGGCCAGAGATGACCCTCAGCTCCCTGCTAAATGGAGTTGGTGGTGAACATGGCTGCTTGCTTCCTTATGGTCAGCAAGAGACACCAGCGAGGTAATCACTACATCTTTGTGAATAGAAGAAAACTGAATTAGAGGGAAAACATAAGGATGTGAACATGGGGAGGAAGGGATCAAAGGGACTGTCTTTACAGGATATCCACACAGGTGGCATGAAATATGGACAGTAATCTGCTAAATATGTTGTAGTACATACTAGTATACAGGAAGCATAAAGGTAAATGTTGGAATGAAGTAAATGTTTCAATTTTAGAACTGAGCTTTTACCACTAGATGGTAGTATAGTCATTAGACTTAAGACTTCTTAGCTACTGCATTTATAAAGCTCTTTGTTCTAAATCATTTCAATTAGGACTGAAGAATGGGATGCCAGCTGCAATGTTGAAAATATACCAGAGGGGTACAATCAAGGAACAGAAGAAGCAAAGGTTTGAGATTTTCTAGGGCAAAGAATTTTCATAGTCTTGGTTTGCAGCATCATAACTTAAAATAGTTGAGGTCAAATGGTTTGTTCTGGTTATATGGGGAAAGGGAGGAGTTGCTAATGTTTTCCTTTGTGAAAGCCTTAAACTGAGAATGTGAATGTGTGCTTGGTGTTATATAAATTTTTATTCTGTGGAATTGTAGATTTTTTTTCAAGACAAACTGCGTATTTGAGTAAATTCTGAAGCTGCTGTTTTAAAAATTAATACTACAAAGTAGGTATTCAGTTTGTAATCAATCTTATAATGCTGTTTTTTTTTTCATGAAAGCATATGCTTATCCCTATTCAAAGAAAATAGGTAATGATCTTGGTCTATTAGACCTGGAGAAATTTTGTCATCTTTATAGGCCTAATATCAAGCAGACCCTCAGTTTGAGGGCAGCGTAATAGGTCATGTATTTTAACAGTTTCTATGTACCACATGCTGGTAATTTGGGAACAGTGTTGAGTATGGTGAGATTCTAGGAAAGAAGAAGAAAAAGGCATTTGCTTTGCAAACTGTAACAGATTTTGATCAAAACGAAATAAACTTTTCAGTTTTTCCATATGATTTAAGGGTACAGAAACACTTGGACCTATCATGACACTTGTTGAATAGCCCTGACTAAATTTTTTTTCCTGACTTAATTTTTTTAAAAGATTTATTTATCTATGCATAAACGAGCTGGGGTACAGGCCAGAGTCCGGGGTGGTGAGAGGATTCACCAGAGACAGAGTAGGGAGCAGAACAGGCAGATTGACTGAAATTTCAACACTGCTGAGGGGAGCAGCGGGCGAGGCAGGAAAGGTCTGCCTACACCATGTGGTCCCCTTTCTGGCCGGTGGCAGAATCAAACTCGTGCTGTAGTGGCTGTGGTTTGCTTCATAGTGTGCTGCTTTATCCACTGCACCACCAGGGAGGCCCCCTGACTGAATATTTAATCCCAGCCTTTCTTGCATTGATTTATAACGTATCCTGAGTTGACTGCTTGTTCACCATACTTCCCTTCTGCCATCTAAAATCCTTAAGATTTTTTATTTTGTTTGCTTAGTTTCCTGAATTTTAAAATGCAAGTAAAATTGTCATTAATTTTCTGTTTTGATGAAGAAAGGCGAGAAATATGTACATAGTTTAAGAAAAAAGGAGAAAAGAATGTTAATTCTACCTTCTCACAGAATGAAGACTTAAAGGGAAGGCTGATGAGTTTTGTAGCATCATTATTTTTGTTTAAGTCTCCAGAAAATCCATCAAAGATGCTCTTCCCCTATAAGGTGCTCAAAGCCCTGGATCCAGAAATCTATCGTAATGTAGAATTTGATGTTTGGTTGGACAGCAGAAAAGGTAATGAAATCAAAAGGATACTTTTGAATCCTGACAGATCGAAAAGAGTTTTGTATACTGCCCCTAATAGAGTTCAAATGTACTGTTACCAAGCCCCCCCACCTGATACTTTAAAGCTTATTAAATAAATGACTCAAAACCAAAGGAAAAAAACAGATTTAGAAGTGGGGAGGGATCTTTGAGATTCTGATTATTTGGGACTTCAAATATGCAACCACTGTGTGTAGCTAACAATTAGGTAATTTTAAGATTCCCCCAAAATTGTTCTAAGTAGAAATAAGCTTAACGTAAATGAAAAGCATTATACTGCTCTCACCGATAAATGAATAGGTCACGTGTTGGTAAGCCATGGCCCAAGGAACAAATCTGACTGCTGCCTATTTTGGTATGTTACGTTAAGCTAAGAATGATCTTATATTTTTAAATGGTAGGAAAAATGAAAAGAAAGCTAATTGCGACACATGAAGTTTATATTAAATTCAAATTCCAGTGTCCATAAACAGTGTGTTATGACAGAATTGAGTAGTTGTGGTAGAGTCTTTATGGCCATTATACTTCAGAATATTTACTACCTGACTCTATTGGGAACGTTTGCCAACCATTGAAATAATTGTTTCTCTCTCCTTATAATCATGGTAGCCTTTAATGTTTCATATTCAACTTTTTGAACCCTGGTGCACCTAGGTATGATTAATCTAGGTTGAGGCTAAAACCTCATGGAACACACTAAGTTGTTAAAATGTAGTAGGGTGTTTTGAAGAACCTGTGTAGTGTTATTTTCAAATTGTGCTTTATTGGTGTTTGATTAGCTCTAAGGTTGCAACCTCCCAACTTCCACCTACTTGTGTTTAATACTGCAAAGCTATTCCAGCAGAAATAACCCACTAAAAGTGATAAGATGGCCCTTTTGGACTTTTTCCCCTCAGATTTTAGCTTATAGCAGTAACAGTATTTATTAATTCAATAAATCATTATAGTCAATATATATGTTAAAAACAGATTTATAGCAGTAAATCAGATGAGATTAGTTGATGTGAAAAAAGGAACCAGTTCAGTTGAACTTGATTCTCCATTTTCTTTTAATAGAGCTTCAAAAATCTGATTGCATGGAGTATGCTGGGAGACAATACTATTTGGGAGACAAGTGTCAGGTAAGATCCTTCTCTAAAGAATAAATAATTTGTTTTTCCAAGATTGTGGTTTTAATGAATAAGTTCAATAAAATATATTTGACATGCTGGAAATGTGTTTTTTTTAATGTTTGTGCTAAATTTCAATTACAAACTTATGTGATTTTGATGTAAGACTCCCCCTCCATTGAATCAGACTGTGGTAGTGTTATCAATTGCTTCAATTAATAGACACAGCACTCCATTTTTGTTTTGCAGAAGGTGGCTTCTCCCAATGAACTTGAGACTAGATGTGTTCTTACAGTTTTTACCCCTTTTTTAGGTTCGCTTAGAATCAGGAGGAAGATACTACAATGCTCATATTCAGGAAGTTGGAAATGAGAACAATTCAGTAACAGTTTTCATTGAAGAAATGGCAGAAAAGTAAGAATATAATGATTTACCGAATTAATAAAATCTTCACCTCCTGATGCTTTTTTGTACTAAATCAAGAATTTCTAGGAGATACAAAGCTATTTGATACCAGCCTAAGATGACTTACCTCAAATTGTAGAAGTATGTGCTGACACGTGAAATTCCATTGTCCTGTGTATGAAAGTTCCCAAATCCTAGGCACTGGCCAATTTATTGGAAATATTAAGTACCATAGCATTCTTGTATTAAAACTATACTAATTGGAAAGGTGGTTTGCTTGTTGAGTCTCTTAAAATATCTAAATAATCTCCTTTAGTCATTCCTAAAACATTTATCTTCCCCATAACTACCTCAAAGCTTGTTAAATTGAGCCCCACTACGAAAGTTTCTGATTATTCAGTTAGTCTGTGGTGGGTACCAAGAATTTGAACTTCCACAAGTCTCCAGGTGATACTGACACTTTTGGTTTACTTTGAGAACCATTGTACTAAGTTAGGCTGCCCTAACAACCAAAAAATTTCAACAATTTAAAATAGTAAAGTCCATTTCTTACTCATTTAGCATGTCCATCATGGGTCAGCAAAGAAGATACAAGATGATAGCAGTTGTCTTGCTCCCATGCTTATAAGACAGGGAAAAAAATGAAAGTATGATAAACCACATGCTGGTTTTCTTTGCTTATGTAGCTAACCCTGATGTCTCCAGGATGGGAAAACATAATCCAAGGGGAGGCAACAAGTATTTGTGAACTAATAATCTACCACAGCCTTTCCTCTGGAATATGATACATGCTACAGACAGTTGTGAAATTGTATAAACTATTCTTAACTTTTCTTACTAAAAAGAGACTGTCAGTAGGAGAGCTAGTGGCAACAGATTTAAGTAGAAAACACTTGAAAATGAAACAGGAGGGATGCAGTATGTATACTGAAGGAGAATTAAGTCTGTGCTGCAGTGGCTTCATGATGGTATCTTTTTAACTTAAGGCATGTTGTTCCACTGGCTAACTTAAAGCCAGTGACTCAAGTGACACCTCTTCCTACCTGGAATGCTGTCCCCTGTCGGAAAGGAAGAGGTTTCCAGAAAATGCCTGGGAGCTATGTCCCAGAAATGGGTTTGTATGCTGAAAATTTTCATTATTTCTCTTAGTCTTTCCTTCTATTCCTTCTTCCGCTCCTTGCACCTTGACACAGTGGCATAGATTGCTGATTGAGAACTACTATTTACACAAGTCTGAAGACTTGTGTAAACTTAAGCTAAAGTGGCTTTTATTTACTTTTAAAGATTTTTTATTTATGGATACAAGAACTGGGGTCTAGGCCGGAGGTGCTGGGGCCGCTGGGAGAGAGGATTCACCAGAGACAGAGTAGGGAGCATAACAGGCGGATTTACTGAAATACACTGCTGAGGGGAGCAGACAGGAGAGGTTTGCTGTGCCATGTGGGTCACCTCACTGGCTGGAGATCGACATCATGCTGCAGTGGCTGGTATAGCCTGATAGCACTGAGACTTTAACAAACCCTGCGCCACCCGAGTGCCCCTAAAGTGGATTTTAGTTTCTAAAATTTGATAAGAAAAGATTTCTGAAAGAACTAGGGAAATACCTAGTAGAACTAGCAGAGATTTAACAGGCATGATATCTTGGATAATAGTAATATAGATGACATCATTTTCATGATCAAAGCTGCCTGTACTAAGAATAGTACTGAGATGTTTATTTAGAACAAAAATTACTGCTCCCCCCCCTTTTTTGCCAGTTTTGCACTTTCTAATAAAAGAGCTAGTGCATCCTTAAACATACACAAAAAATTCCATCCCCATATTTATTTGGCTTTTTCCCCCAAGAAAACATCGGAGATTTTAGACATTTGTAGAACAGAAGTAGGGGGCCTTAAAATAATGTATCTTTTGCTTTAGTTATGAAACTTACTTGGTGCTTCTTTGTTGCCTGAAAGCTATGTCAGAGATGGACATAAAACAGCGGAAGAAGATGTTCAGAAAAGTTAGAGGGAAAGAGTTTTATGTGACTATGGCTTACAGCAGGGGAGACCCACTGCTTCCGCCCAGGCTTCAGCACAGTATGCGTTATGGGCCCGACCCTTCTGTGCACTACTCACAGACAGCTGAAAATGTTATGGCTAGTGAATACTTTCATCCTCAGCATACATCTCAGAGAGAAGGTCGGGGCTTTGGGATGCCCAGGTAAGACTTAATTGACTCTTACCGTAATGTACCTCTGTTCAGATCTTGAAAATAATTCCTGTACAGGATTATAGCAACATTTAGAAATATCTTAATAGTTTGTATTTCTTTTATAATTTCTACCTAAAAGAGTGAATAAAGGATGGACATCTATGTTTAAATTCTTGCCAAATAAATTTGTTGGAAGATTTGTATTTTAGTAGCCTAGGGAAGTATGGTGCAGTTGAAGAAATGTTAAGAGGACAAAATACCTTCAAGATTAGTACCATATATGTGTCACTATGTCCATTAATAATGGATAAATCTCATAACAGTAGTTGGGAAAGCAAAGCTCTTTTTATTTGGATGTTTGTAGAAAGATGTATTGATTTCATTTAACAACAGACTAAAGCGCTACTGAGTAAAAAGAGTTAACTTTTCCTTTCCCTTTATTCTCAGGGATTCATCTCGCTTTATAAACAGGCACAACATTATGGGCCCTAAAGTTGGTTTTTACCCTGGCCCAGGTAAAAGGTGCTGCCAGAGTTATGATAATTTCTCCTATAGATCTCGGTAAGTGAATTTTAGATGTTGAAAGTCAGAAGAAGTGGGCAGATATGGATTCATAGCAAGCAGCAAATACAAGCAGTTTTTTAAAGTGTCAGCATTGAGATGTTTGAATTGTTATTTACAGGTTAGGAACACGTCATTATCATATTTATACATTCTCCTCTTTGTTCTTTGAACTATAGCTCCTTTAGACGTAGTCACCGCCAGATGCATTGTATGAATAAGGAGTGCCAGTATGGTTTTGCCCCCGAAAATGGACAGATGCCCAGGGGCTTGGAAGAAACGATTACCTTTTATGAAGTTGAAGAAGGGGATGAGACTGCGTATCCAACTTTACCTGTGAGTAGATCAAAAGTACATTCAAAGAAGTACTTTGAAATTTTTTTTTGAAGTAAAGGTAATGACAATTTTAGATTTTTGTACAAATGATTGATTAAAATTCTTCCTGGAAAACATGTTTTTCATCGTAGCACTTTCATAGATGGGAGAAGAAACATTTTTGTAAAGAAAAGGTAGGCCATGACATTCCTATGGTCTGGGTTGTTATTTTCTGTTTTCCTGCTCATTTCTTTTTGCTTTTGTAGTACTTTTAAAATACTTACATAGGTCTCATACAACAACAGTTTACATTTGTAGTCTAGTTTGCTTAATCAACTTTCAAAATAACCCCTCTAGTCTTTTTCCTGATTATAAAGCGGAAACTACTTGGGAATGTGTGTGTCTCTGATACAGAATCATGGCGGGCCCTCTACAGTGGTTCCTGCTGCTTCAAGATACTGTGGTGCAAGGCAAGGACATAACTCAGGCAAACAAACGTTGCATTCGGAGGAGAGTGATGGCCAAAGTGACAATGGTGAGTTAATTAGTTAAATATTTTAAGAGATGATTATTCCATGTGTAATTAGTACATCAGGACTCTGAAGTAGACCTACCATTTTGGTTTAATGATCTTACTCTACTCTCGCAGCTTATCAGTTCCTGTTGCAGAGCTTGCTGGGTATTTGAAAATGTCTTGTATTTTTCAGTACAGACTTATTATTTGATTGACCACTGCATTATTAATAACTTATTTTCATCTTTGCATAGGTCTTTAGTGCATTTTGATTTAGTGAGATTCAGTATGGAAAAGATCTATTCCTTATTAGTAAAGGTACTATTTATAGCTGTCCTCACCAAAATTAACCTTTTCATGTGACTAGTGACTATTTTGTAAGACTGTTAGGAAATTATTTTTTTTAACATGGGTAAGTTTTATTTTTACTTTATTTATATATTTGACATCATTTGTGGTCCCCATGGATTTCCCAACACCATTTCACCAGTGCACCATCACTTCAATCCCTTGTGCTCTTTCTGCCCTTATCCATTCCCCCACAAGTGTTTCCATTTGTCCTTGTCTTTTTGTTGTGTTGTGTGTTTTTTCTTAATTATTGTTATTCTTTTTCTCAGTCTCATATTTGGTTCCCTTATATTCTTCCTAGAAGTGAAACCATGTGGTATTTTTCTTTTGCCTTCTGACTTAATTCGTTGAGCATAATCCCTTCTAGCTCCATCCATGTTTCTACAAATGACTCTAGTTTATCTTTTTTGGTTACTGAATAGTATTCCATCATGTATATGTACCACATCTTCTTGATCCAGTCATCTTATTTTTGGACATTTAGGTTGTCTCCAGGTCTTAGCTGTTGTAAATAGTGCTGCAGTAAGCATAGGGGAGGAAATTATTCTTTGTCTTTAGACTTCTACTTGATCTGTAAATGTTATTCACTGAACCAAATGATCATCTTCTATGTCATGTTTATTATTTAATTACAATATTTTATCCCTCCCTGGAATGTGGTAATTTATATAAAAGGAAATTGAGGTTCAAAGGGTAAATGACATGGCCTTGGTAAGTAGTAGACATTTATTTTTTTCTTGCAACAGCTTTATTGGTATAAAATTACCATAAATTCACCCATTTAAAGTGTACAGTTAAATGGGTTTTATATAGCACAGAGTTATATAATCAGCACCACAGTCAATTTTAGAAAATTTTTATAACCCATAAAGAAGTCTGTTCCCCATAGCAGCCTCTACCCATGTTCCCCCAAATTGCTGATCCCAGCCCTAGGCAACTTCCAATCTGCTTTCTATTTTAATGAATTTACCTATTTTAGAGGATTTAATGTAATTGGAATTATGTAATATACTTTGTGTCTGTCAGACTTAACTTACCGGTCAAGTTTTTAATTTTCTTATATTGTTCTTAATGCTATTTATGTGAATGAAGAGATATTTCTAGGAATTTTATGAGGACAGACTCTCGAGCAGAAGAATGATCTATGAAGATTTTGTACATGCATGGACACACATTTGCTTAAAGATGCATAAACTGTTCCTTAACATAATCCTTCTACTTCCCTTTAGCACAGTGTGTACCTTCACATGTGATGTTCACCTGTAGTTTTATATGCAAAGTATCCAGTATTTGTTCTTACTGTAAATCCTGCTGTATAGAGGGGTTGCCATACATGTATGCTTAAGAATCAAATCCAAATTGATGTGTAGGGTTTTATTTTGTAGAAAACTGTCCAATTGAAGAGTGACCTCTGCATTTCAATGCTATGGCAGTCTTTTGTTTTTTTAGAGATTTTTTTTTATTTATGCATACAAGAACTGGGGTATAGGCCAGAGGCTTGGGGGTGGGGGGCAAGCGGACCCATCAAATACAGTGGGGAATAGAACAGGCAGACTGACTGAAATACACTGTTGAAGGGAGCAGTATAGTTCACTGCGAGACAGGAAAGGTCTGCTGCACCATGTGGGTTAGCTCCCTGGCCAGGGATCAAACTCATGCTGTAGTGGTGGCCAGTAGCTTTGTAGTGCTGAGACTTAATCCCTTACACCACCAGGGAGGCCCTGCTCTAGCAGTCTTTGAAAAAAAAAATATGTATACAAGAACTGGGATATAGGCCAGAGGTGTTGGGAGTGACAGGATTCACCAGAGAAAGATCAGGGAACGGAACCGGCAGATTGACTGAAATACACTGCTGAGGTGGGCAGCGAACAAAACAGGAGAGGTCTGCTGTGCCATGTGGGTCCCCTCCCTGGCTGGGGATTTAACTCATGCTGCATTGGCTGTAGATGCTTCATAGTGCGGTGCACCACCAGGGATAGCAGTCTTATATGTAGTTATTTAAGTCCACTGAGCCATCCTCTGAGGACAAATGGGCTTAAAATGTATTGTTTACCTGGAAAGGCTGAAAAATAGATGAGACGCCTGACATACTATTTTAATATCCACTTAAGCGAGGTATGGGTTATACTAAGTTTACTTGATAGTCACCACTTACTTTAAGCCAAGGAATATAATGTGTTCTTTTTACAAACACACAACACCCACCCCACCCCAACCCCAACCCTGATGAGCTAGGTATTTTTATCACTGTTTCACAATGAAGAAATTGAGGCACAAAGATTAATAAACTGTGTAAGGTAATTAATTGGCATTTAAATCCAGGTAGCCGTGATGCCAGAGTTGATGTATTTAATCACTATACTTTATTGCGTGACTGGAAAAATTGGAAACAATTCAGTTTTTTGAACCCTAAGAAACAAAAGGCATTTTCAGAGGAGAAATTTGTACTATTTACAGCATCTCTGGTTTCAATATCTATTGACTAGTGTGAAAGATCAAATCTTTTGTTTCAAGTATGAACATATATCTTTTAAATGAGATAAAACAAGCGCTGGCTATGACTTTACTGATCTTAAAAAGTTCTATGTGAACACATTTCTATCTCATTTTTTTCTAGGTGGATATCATGAAGAATATGTTTATCCTTCAGGTCAGTGAGCTCTAGATACAATATTATAATCATTTTTTATAAAAGTTTTAAACTATAAAATAATTTTCATTTTTAACTTTACTTTGACTATATCCTCTAGAATCAGACTATGAAACTTCAGGTGTTTATAGCACAACTGAATCCACAGCAAACTTGGTACGTATTTAAATAATGATGGCAAGCATTTACAGCTCCTACTGTGTACTAGGGCACTGTTCTAAGAGCTATACCTATACAGTAAGTCATTTAACGTCGTAGTTTCCTGGAAATTGACTTAAAGCAAAATGATGTGTAAATAGGTTAATTGATATATACAAGAGTTGAGTAAGTTCCTATGGTATATTTCTAGTCACAAACGCATTATCAAACTTCTAAAATAAAGACCCAAAACACTTCTATATGATACAGCTTATATTCATTCACTTTCTAACTCATTTACTCTAATTCAAGGTCTCAGAATCCATCCCAGTAGTTCAGGGAGCAAGATGACAACCAGCCCTCCACAAGGCACTCTTCTGTGGTGGAGTGCACTCATACACCCTCACACCCTCAGGCTGGAATAATTCAGGCACACCAGTTAACCTAATGTGCACATCTTTGGGATGTGGGAGGGAATTGGATTACCTGGAGAAAACCCACACAGACATGGGAATGCAAATTCACACGTACAGTGGCCCTGACCAGGAATCTTATTTTTTTTTTACATCAACTTTGATAAATGACAATGAATGAAACATTATTCAAGGACCCTGTTGTAAATGTATTTAAATTGGAACAATCCTATGAGATAATTCAGATATCATTGCCATTATATAGATGAAGAAATTGAGACCCAGAAAATAAACTCATCAGTCCTATCCTTTTCTGAAATTAATCTATTCAGGTACTCCTAATATATGTTTACAAGAGGAAATTCGAGCAATAACAATGACTTATTTTTTTTAAAGATTTATTTATTTATGCATACAAGCACAGGGGTACAGGTCAGAAGTGTGGGGGGTGAGAGGATTCACCACAGAGAGCGGGGAGCA
>JAGFMF010011865.1:5051966-5064700 GCA_019455555.1 Galemys pyrenaicus | reverse complement strand
CCCCCTCCTGGCCGGCGGCAGGGATCGAACTCGTGCTGCAGCGGCTGCGGTTTGCTTCATAGTGTGTTGCTTAACCCACTGTGCCACCAGGGAGGCCCTAACAATGACTTATTTTTTGAGGATTTTACAATTTTTCTGTTAGTGATAATGGACTATTAACTATCAGTTAATATAACAAAAGTTCATTTCTTGGTTATGCTACATAAGTATTGGAGGTCCTCTGGAAGGTTCTGCTCAGGGACTCTGGCTGATGGAAACTCCATCCTTTGTTGCCAAAGCAGGAAACAAAAGTGGTGGTCATTGACTGATGCAGCTTACATTTGGAGCGGACTACCTATCAGTTTCTTTTCCATGCCAGAGCATGTCCTATTGAAGAATCTTTACTGTACCTTGAAGTCAAAATATTAGAAATATTTTAACAGCACTTAGGTCTACAACATCTGAATTGAGCTCCCTCCCATAGGCAGAATACTTGCTTCTACCTCAAAGGAGGCAACCTACAGATTCTATTTAATGTAATTAAACTCAAAGCCCAAGGTTTCTGCGTAGTGTATATTACTCTATATTTAGTCCAGCGTGGTTCCTCTTGATCTGATGGCCTAAAACCCAAAATACATCATTACAAAGGTGAAGTGGGTACTGAACCATTGTAATAAAAATTACTACTCAGAAAGGGGGGAAATAGGAGAAACTGTTACTAACCTATAGTAATTCTAACGTAATGGACATTGGGAGTACCCCTAACTTAGGCATGGAGACTGTTCCCGGGAGGGACCCTTGGTTACTCCAAGGCCCTTTTCTTTAGCTATATTTGAAGTAGGCGTTGGAAAGAATAATCCTTGGTACCTGAACAGTCTAATTAGCTTTTGTATTCAGAAAATTGGGGGCCCAGAGGTCATTTGATCTCAGATTTTTTTTCCTGCTTATTGTTCGGTTGTATGATTAATTTATTATGCTGCTTTTCTGTTTGATTCTTTTGCCAGTAGCTATACTGACAATTCTTGGTAGTAGATACACTACTTAGATTTTTTACAATTCTTTTTTTTTTTAAATTTATTTATTTATGCATACAAGCACTGGGGTACAGGCCAGAGGTGTGGGGCGGGGTGAGAGGATTCACCACAGAGAACGGGGAGCAGAACAGGCAGATCAACAGAAGTACACTGCTGAGGGGAGCAGCGGGCACAGCAGGAGAGGTCTGCAGCGCCATGTGGGTCCCCCACCTGGTGGACAGCAGGGATCGAACTGGTGCTGCAGTGGCTGCGGTTTGCTTCATAGTGTGTTGCTTAACCCACTGCGCCACCAGGGAGGCCCGATTTTTTACAATTCTTTATTATGCTTTTGTGTCTCTACTCTTTTGAGCATCTTGAGGTTATTAGGCGTTGATGGAAGAGCTATTGCATGCTCTTTAGTGAGCCATTTCTGTTCAAGTGCTGTAAGAATTACTGGGTATTATATCTTTAGTTGTATTCATGGTTTGGGATATTTTAATACAGTCAGATATTAAAAAGTGATTTGATTCTTCAAAGCCAAATTTTAAGAGATCTTTGTTGGTCAAAGTAGTAATCAATTTTAACTTCTATAGTTTTAGGTGAAAGCAGTTGCCTCTAATACTCTAAGTTCCTGTTTCTATCAAGTTTTCTGTTCCCAGTCATTCCTGCCTGCAGTCTTGTTTTCTATTCTATACGCATATGTCTTAAGATACCGTGCCTAGGTTTTGCTACCAGTAATCAAACCACACAAGTAACACTGTTTTCCATACTTCTTACCCTAATAGTTACAAGTTCATAACCTCCTTCTCAACTTAGGTTTTTCCTTACTGTAATGTTCTATTTCTAGTTAATAGGTTACTGTTTTAGATTACTGTTTTATAGCTTATGCCTCAGTATACCTATAACTCTCCCTGCCCTCCAACATCTCAGAAGTTTAACTGGGACAGTTGTCCTTGGCAGTGTTATATGTGTAGTACTGGTTGGTAGCAAGCTTTTTGTTCATGATAGTCAGGAACTGAGATAATCACCTTGGCAGGGCAGAAGATAGAGAAATTTAATACTGGTTCTTAATATTAATGCTAATAATTCATTGACGAAACAAGTCACCTGGCTATATCTAATTTTAGATGAGGCCATGTATTCAGATGGAGAACTCTGGAATATGTATGAAGAACTTGAATACACTCTATTCTATATGACTACTTTTAACTTTGGTAGCTCCATGTACTAAATACTTGTTTTTACTGATAAGGCAATACATCTTAGGAAGGTGAAGAAAATATGATGTATAATTCTTATTTTTCCTTTACTCCTTTTGCCTGTCTAGTGTAAGTTTTTTCCCTCCATATCACCTGCTTTTTATACCATCTCTTGAAATAGCCACCCAAGTTAAAAAGCAAGTAAAGATCTCATCATCAGGGATGACTGGTGTCAATACTTCATTTCTTTCTGCACCTTTAATTTAGTTGTCATGTTCCATTTTGTTCTGAACTTTATTGCACATTCTCAGTAGCTTTTGATCTCTTCATAAAGTGCTCCATTCCTATTCCCCAGTCTGCAAATCCATAGCAACTTTCTAAGTAAGTTATTCACAGCACTCTGATGTGAGAGTTCCTTTTAAAAGATCTTCAGGCGCAGTCTTCTAAGAAACCACGAACATTTATTTCTACCTAATTGCATGCCCATTTCTCAATGAAATCCTTCTCTAGAATTAACATTCACACTGGACTTTCTGAACCATTTTCTGCATTTCAGATGTTTTGCTACATTTAAACACAAAGTTTAGAAACATAATCTTAAATCCAAGTTAAACCAGGCTCATCTCTTGTAGTCATGGTGAGGTTCCTCTTCTTTCCCAAGGGATTACTTTACTTAGTTCCCTGCGTCCAACAATATTACTAGTGTCTGCTGCTACATTTTATTTTTGCTTTTATGACAATTTGTCATTCATAATGCAGCCTTTTAAAATCATTTTTTCAGTAAGTGGCAAGTGAGGATGAGGCATATTGGACTGGAGTGCGAATAAAGAATTGAGTTCTTTCAAGAAAAACAAGGCCTTGAGCTACAAGGGATTGCTGAATAAGCAGTTATCTACCCTTGTACCAAGCTACATTTTTACATGGAATGTTTTCATTTAGCACAACTACTGTTGGTCCTCATTTTGAACTTAAAAGGCAAGAAAGGCTACCAGAAAGTATCTAAATCCTCAGTTAACATTTTAGTGTTTTCATTGTGATAAAGAGTTAAATGTAATGAGGATCTTTGTAGATAGGAACTAGAACAATTATTTAAATTGGTGACTAAAATTGTACCCTTTGAATGTTAATCTTAGTAGTCACTTTCAAATTTCATACTTTCAAGATATCACTTTCTTTTGGTCTTAGACTGAAAGAAGGCAGATATTTTATTGATGTATTGTTTGGTTTCTTAATTTCCCTTACTTAACTATATTTCTTTATTTATTAAAGTCTCTTCAGGACAGAAGACCATGCTCTATATCTCCTCAGGATACAGTTACCTCATACAACTATCCCCAGAAGGTAATCTTCAGTGTTTATCAAGTAGTCAGTTGCAATGTCTGAACAAAGGAAAATAACTTTTTTCTTTGTTCTCTTTGCCCTTCATCATACTTAAAGAAGCTGCTTATATTAAGTATTGTTATACCTTGTCATGCAGGGCACAGTGATTAGTAAATTCGTTCAGCAAATTGAGCATCTGCTGTGTTCCAGACACTGTTTTGTGTGCTGCTGTTAGACTGCATATTATCTACTCTGAACCTCTTCCATAAGAGGGTTAATATGAATTACCTGTCAAGTCTGTTCCATTTAATGAAACTTAAATGTAAAGCTCCACTGTAGATTAGGCCAAGTTTCGGCATCAAAAGAGCAGAAACCGTAGGAGTGAATAAGATCATCTTGGGATAAGGAAGAAATTGAGAAGCACATCTAGAAAAGAGCCTCTGGATCACCAAATTTTCAAGAAGGTAGAGAAGGGATAGCAAAAGAGGAGGAGAAGCAGGGTTGGTTATCATGAAAACCCCAGGAGGAGACTTTCAAGGAGCATTCATGTCAGTTGTTGCCAGGTCAGGCAGCACAAGTACTCACAAGTGTCTGCTAGTATTTGTTGCCTTGGAGACTTCTGATGACTTTGAATAGTTTCTGGTGACCAGAGTTGATAGCAGCTACACTGCAGTATAGTGCTAAGGAAGTGGAGATTGCCAGTGTGGATTGTGTCTTTAGGAAGAGTTGTCTCATCCATTGACTGTCTCTGTTCAACCCCTATTGGGTGTCATGGGGTAGTAGATGTGGCCTACTCAGAGAAAAATTGCAGTCTCATGAAGGAAAAAAATATGTGTGGGGAAATGTATATGCATGTAATAAAATGTAGTATAGTTCTCTGGAGTAATGTAGGAAACTCAGAACTTATTTTCTGTGAAGGGAATTGGGCAGATAGACGACAGAGGTTTGAGGGAAGCTTCATTGTATATGATTTTACACTTGATTTTTGAATCATTAATGTATTACCTTTTCAGAAAAATAATAAGTCACAACCCTGAAAGTAATGTGGCATCTTCTAAAAGACATACCAGAACTTTTTATAGAAGGTTTACATAAGTATTGATTTCTCACTGTTATAGTTATCAAAATACTATTTTCTGAAATTTAGGATCAGAGACTAACATTGTTTGAGAAACCAAACTTAAGTGTGCTAAACTTTCTTCCATACTTACAGGTGATGGTAAATTCTGCAGCAATTGTAGCTTCCTGTGCCAGTAATGGTCCCGCTCCAGTCTTACCTAACTGTGCAACAGCTAACCAAGCTAGTAGTACCACTTCAGTTTCCTCACAGAATGGTATACGGCCTCTATTTGTTTCTCTACCTACACAAGGCAGACCAGGTAGGTTATTAGTGGTTGCTTACTTTGGAAGCCTCTTTCCCTATTCATGAACATGCAGATACAACAGTTCTAGTTGATTAGATAGGATTACTTTAATTTCCAGTATTGAGCTATTTTAACTACTTAATAAAGTATGTTGGAACCCATGAGATGTGAGGATGGGGTTTTAATTATTCTTGCAAATTTGACTTGATATGATTCTGAAGCTATATTTTTCCTACCCTTGCTATTTCTAGGACTTGTATTAGGTTCTCAAACTTTGAGTTGTTTTATTATATAGG
The DNA here is from genome assembly GCA_019455555.1 of Galemys pyrenaicus. Taxonomy (NCBI): domain Eukaryota; kingdom Metazoa; phylum Chordata; class Mammalia; order Eulipotyphla; family Talpidae; genus Galemys; species Galemys pyrenaicus. The sequence goes on along the minus strand of JAGFMF010011865.1, from coordinate 5,059,529 downwards.
AACTAAAGGGAGAGGAGTTTTGTGTTTCTCAGAATTAATTCCTGAAAATCTGTTATAAAATACATTTTTATAGTGAATCATTTTCCTATGAATGTCATAATATAGAACATAGACTCTAGAATTTAAGAGCTGTACATTAGAATCCTGGTTTCATAACTCAGTATATAATTTTTGGCAAGTTACTGAACTTTTTTTGTCTGTGAACTTGTGTGTACTGTTACTACCCATTTATGAAGTGATTGTCAAATACCAATGAGTTAATATAATTTAAAATTGTCAGAATTAGGAAGGTGGTGGCAATAGCAACATAGCTTTTCAATCTGAGACCCCGATGTAAAAATGAAAATAGCAAAACCAAAACCCATGAACAACACTTACCTAGGTGAATGGTATCTCTGGGAAATTTAAGCAGGTAGGGATAAGCAATCAGTCATAACGCCTGCATGTTATCAGGGTCTATGTGGGAGCAAGAAGAGCAAAGCATCAGGGATGTTGTCTGATGGGCCTGAGAAAAGAAGAATCCCCAAAAGAGTTAATATTTGGAAGGAGTAGCTAAGACTGAGAAGGGGTTTGACCTCTTCAATACTAGGTGAGTGCCTTGGGTACGTGGAACAGAGACTGAAGCACTTGGAGCATTTTGGCCCTCAAAGAAATGCCAAAATTGACCTCCAGGGCTCCCTTTTAGGAAATTGAAATGGAAACTGCTGGGACTGGAATCAAAATTGATCAAAAAGGGGAAAAGAACAAGTCCTGGGTAATTGAAAGGGTCGAGGAATCTCAGAAGCCATATTTTTGAGTACCACAAAAACAATAGAAATGGGAGCCTTAAGAAATCGGAAAAGTTTCTGTATACTTCACCTGATTCTCAAGTTTATGAAAAATAAGTTCACCTAAAAAACAAGCAAAAAAGCATTAAGAGCAAATACTGTATAAAGATACTTTAAAGACAAAAACCAAGTCTGTACTGTAAAAGCATGTCACGAATGTGTCCACTGAACAGAACTGAGCTAAAGTAAGCTAAACTAACAATCCAAAATGAACTAAAAGCATTAATGAAATAATTCAGAACATTAAGGAACATAATATACCAGAATTAGAAAAACTCAGATTAGGTAACAGAAATCAGGAAAACATTAGAGATTGAAGAATGCAATTTCTGTATTGAAGACTTACGAAGAACAGGACCAAATTTATACAACAGATAATGCTTTAGAGGAATATATAAGAAACAAATGTAAAATGAAGTTAGCAAAGAAGATCAAACACAGATAGAAATCCTGGTACAGAAAACCAAAGAAAGGGAAAGGAACAAGTAATAAAACTAGAATTCAGAACATTTTGTTGAACTTTAAAATCTTTACATACTGAAACAGTACTCTACATCCCTGAAAATAAATGCTTAGAACAGCCAACACCAGAATATTCTGGAGAAATGACTGGGCTTTAAAGAAAAAAAATTCTTTGATTGTCTAGATCAGAAACCTATAGGAATATAAAGAAAATAAAATCATGATACTGGCATCAGTGCTTTATGCTACAAGAAATTAGTGCCTAAATTCAGATACTGAATGAATGAACCAAAGATTTTATATCATCCAGACTAGTTTGATTTTTTTTAAAGATTTATTTATTTATGCATACAAGAACTGGGGCACAGGCCAGAGGCGTGGGAGGTGAGAAGATCCACCAGAGACAGTGGGGAACAGAACAGGCAGATTGATCAAAACACACTGCTGAGGGGAACAGTGGGTGAGGCAGGAGAGGTCTGCTGCGCCATCTGGCTCACCCCCCTGGCTAGGGATGGAACTCATGGGGCAGTGGCTGTGGAGGCCTCACAATGTGGTGCTTAACCCTTTGCGTCACCAGAGAGGCCCTGTCCAAACCGATTTTCAAACCTAAAGTGCAGTTTGTAAGAATTCAGAGTATTTGCATGAGCCCTTTCTGAAGAATCTATTAAAGCGGTACTGTCAAGCAAGGTACCATTATTAGCCACATGTGACAATTTAAATTTTAAATATAAAGAAAATCTTAAGTTGCCAGATGTTCAAAGCTACATGTGACTAGTAGATATTGTATTGGACAGCACAGAAATAGAATACTTCTACCATCACAAAATATTGTTTTGGATGGACCACAATGAACTAGAGAATGAATTTTGACTGTTAGGCTGCCAAAACAATTAGAGACATCAACATAAGTGGTAAGTATTAAATATAGAATGAAGACAAAATGAAGCCTGAGAGATTGAGAATGTACTGTAATAAAGCCTTTTGTTTGGACAGTAGAAAAAAGTATGGTGATTTTTAGAACAGGAGACTTGAGGAGCCATGTGCCCAAAGCATTGTTTAATGCTCTCAGTCATCGTATCAGTTTCTTTTATCTAGATCTTTAGTTTGTTCTGAGGATTTATTGTAAGCCACAGCAAATTGGGAGTATGGAATGTTCTAATTTTGCCCTGTCTTTGCAAACCAGGAGTCTCAGTTTTGAAGAAAGGTAATACGGTGGTAATAAAGAGTAAGTAAAAAGCTCTTATGGCCTCAAATTTGAATTGGGAGTATCAGTATAAACAGTCCCCGCAGAGTCCTCGCCAGGGAGGCCCCCTTTCAGTTGCTTCTTTAGCAGCCAGGTAACCAGATGCTAGGTTTATCTTTAATGTCAGTCTCTTCATCGGCATTAAATTCTGTTAACTGGGTTTTGGTAACTGTTCCAAGACTTTGCCAGTGCTGGGACCAACGACTTATATTTCCTGGTTGCAAAATGCAAGGGAATGCCAAAACACCATAGTGAGTAAGATAAATGATACTTTAATGCACTATTGAACAAAATCAAAATTTATGTTAAAAAATGCACAAGAGTATCAAGATTTTAAATAAGGATCGTTTGGCCAGGGTTATGGTGAGTTAAGGTAGGTATTCATTTTTCGAATCATACAGTACAGGCTTGGATCCTCACTTTATAAAGTTCTGATATCCATGATGGATTTTTTTGGCATAAATTTGATGGTCCCTTAAATTTTGTACTTGAGTGTACCTAAGTCCCATCCCTGCCTATTGATCTCTAAAGATCTGTAGGGCTTACTGTTGATTTTCATGCTTTTTTTCTGAGGCAGACTACAGCTTCCTGGATAGGGGAAGTAGCATTTTGAATGTGGTTGATCTTCATTAGTATTTTTTTTTAAAGATTTATTTATTTATGCATAGAAGAGCTGGGGTACAGGCCAGAGTCATGGGAGGTGAGAGGATTCATCAGAGACAGTGGGGAGCAGCACAGGCAGAGGAATGAAATACTCTGCTGAGGGGAGCAACTGGCGAGGCAGGAGAGGTCTGCTGCGCCATGTGGGTCTCCTCCCTGGCCAGGGATCAAACTCGCGCTGCTGTGCCACTGATGCATCACAGTGCTGTGCTCAACCCGCTGCACCACCAGGGAGGCCCTTCATTAGTATTTTAGAAAAATTTGTTTCCATTGTCCTAGAACCATCCCTTAGATTATACCTGTTAAGCCTATCTGGATGCTCATGCATCTCTAGAGCAACTGGAAGCTATAAAATCTTTTTGGGAAGGCTTTAGAAGGTGAATTCAAGCAAAGTAACCTCCAAATTTCTAATACCCTTGATTCTCTCACACCCATAAAACTTGTTTAGCTACCTGTTTGTCTAGTAGTTGATTTTTTCCCTAGTGATCATAATCACAATCTATCTAGCTAATTTAATTCCATTTGCATTGTGTCGGTTTGAAAGGAGTAAGAATGGAATTCTTGTTAAAGAAGCCATGATTTTATAGAAAACAAACCCATGTAAAGCCTTTAGAACATTTGGAGATGTTCTGCATATTAAATTCATCTTCCACAGCAAAAGCAGAAATTTCTACATATGACAACATTCCCAAGATTTGAACAAGACTTTAAAATTTACTGTAAATAAAGTAAAAATCATGTCTTTGGTGCCCATTTCTGAGTTTTTAATCACTGCAAAGAGCTGTATTTTTTTAGTGTTTATGTCAGTGACTGAAAATTATAGATTATTTCTAAAACTTGGCCTTCAATTCTTCTGGCTGAACTACTAAAATAACAAATTTTTAGCTTTGTGTGGCCTCTTCCTAGATTAAGCTATATGTTCTGAAGCTGTATTTAAGCCTTTATTGAACAAATGGATGATTTGCTATACTTCTAACAGTTAAAATTACAATGATAAAATATAGTTCTTAAATTTCTAAGTTGACTAGAAGGATTTATCTCTATTAACTGTGAGGGGTTGTATTGGCCATCTTTTGTTGGAACATTTAATAAATTTATCTGGCGTACTATTGTATGCATGAAGATACTTGTTTTTACTAGGATGGAACTGCATTGTTTCCTTCACTGTCATAGAGCAATGCATTCATATTTAAACATTTGAATTTCTGAATATTGTTTTTAAACAATAGTAGCAGGCACGGAAAGTTAAAAGGAACAAGGTATGCTATCCAGCATGTTTGTTTTAGTTTCTGGTATGTCCTTAGAAATGGAATTCACAGTTTAGTTCCTTATATTCCTTTAATGTTAATTGAGTGATGGGATTACTTAAGTCTGATCTGTGTGATTTAGTCTTGTACTTATCTGTTAGCTCATGTTCAAAGTCTTGATTGTCCATGCTATCCTGCTTCCATTTTTCCCCCTTAAATTTTAAGTAATTTCCTTAATTCGGAATAACCTGTAATGAACTCCAAGTTTTCAGCTGGCATGTCTAAGAGAATGTGGACAATTCAACTTCCAAGTTTTTGTTTGTCAAATCAGAAGAATTAGAGTTCTTTGACCATACAGGGGACACATAAAAATTTGTTAAAGATGAACTAGTGCTTTACTTTAAAAAAAGATTTGTTTTTATTTATGTGTGGGAGAACTAAGGTATAGGCCAGAGGGTGTGGGGAGTGAGAGGATTCACCAGAGACAGAGTGGGGAGCAGACAGGTGGATCTACTGAAATACACTGCTGAGGGGAGCAGTAGGTGAGACAGAAGAGGTCTGCTGGGCATATGTGAATTAGCTCCCTGGCCAGGGATCAAACTCAGGTCACAGCAGGGGATAGCACTGTGACAACCCCCCACTATGCCACCAGACGAGGGAGGCCCTGAACTCTACTGCTTTTAAGTTGTTAGTTGTGCATTGTTACTCAGTTTTGTTTCTTTTTTCAGTGATTCCTTCACCATCCTATCCATACCTCCCTGCTTCTATTCCTGCTGCTGCTGCTGCTGCTGCTGCTACTTCTCTACCTGTTCCACCACCACCTCCTCCTCCTTTTGAGGTGGGAGAGGCATCAAACTTACCACCACCACCCCCACCTTATTCTTGTGATCCAAGTGGTAGTGATCTGCCTCAGGGTAAGTAGATTTTGAGGTTTGGGTGTAGATTATTTAGGTCTGAAAATTTAAATTTAAGTACATCTCTATTTGGTTGTCCTCTGAGGTACAGTTGGGACCATATGAAAATCAACCTGAGAGTATAATGCTAGTTAAGTGACTAAGGAAAGGAGTAGTTTTCAGCTGAGAACATCTTATATACAATCAAGAAGTGGATGGTTGAGCTGACATGTGCTGCTTTTTTTTTTTTCTTTTGTAACTACATGTTGGCTCTGAACAAGATTCTCAACCAGATTTCTATTTTCTTGAAAAGCAGGAGTTGCTCTAAAATTCTTCCCCATGTCTTAAAGTCTTACCATGAATATCTGAAATGTTGTAGTCTTTGATATTTAGGATTTTAATAGGATTTTGTGAAGACTTGGAGATGGGTTTTTTGGGGGATGGAGGGAGGGAGGGATTGTGGTCCTGACCTACCTTGATATCAGCATTGTATTCTTGTTTCCTTATGAAAACTAAGGGATAGCTTTCCATTGAAAGTTCTTTGTTAAACCTCAGTTTGACAGTATTTCTCATTAGAGAATTGTAGTTGAAAGTTGTGTATAGCTTGTTTATATTTTCCTTCCTTGTAACGGTCTCTTGATTTTTTCTAATCACTTTTCTGTTTTTTTAGCCCCTAAAGAAGTCACCAAGATCTTTTGCAACTCCATTCTGGGCCTTTACTCCGCCATAAAACTTTGCACTTGATCTTAGCCAAAAGGCCGAGAAGTGATCCAACTTAAAACTTTGTTGTCTTTATAGGTGATAAAGATAAAACTTTATAGATAATAGATGATAAAGTTTTATCATATAGTAGATGACTCCTTCTAGCCCTGGTCTGTGCAGCTTCAGTAGGTTTCTAGCTACATACTAGACATTTTCACTTCTCTTTCATTTCACACCTTTATCTCCCTTCTCTCTAGGACCTGCAGAACATTGACTCTTCTCCTTGATCTCACATTTTGTTAATAGTGTCATCATTTTCTCCTTAATCTGCCTCCTCTGAACACCTGATATCTTTCCTCCTCTACAGTTGCTTACTTACCCTCTGCCCAAGATTTACTCAGTATCATATAATGCTGATTTTGTATATTCCAGCATTTTGTTTGAAAATATTCAAATATATATGAAAGTTGAATTTATATTTTTGAATTTTGAGATGAATATTGACATATCTACCACTTACATTCTGTCATTAACATTTAACTGTACTTGCCTTTTTACTTACCTGTTTTTCCCTCCATCTCTACCAGTTAATCCATCTTATAACATCATCATAGTGCCCCTTAAAAACTTAAGAATACATATAGTTAACTAGTTTGATTATTTTTTTTCAATTGTAATGTTTGCATACAAATCTTAAATGTATTCTGTTGAATTTTGACAAATTCATGCACTTGCATAACTTAGATTCCTACAGAGGTACATAAAATAATTCTGTTTTCTCTGTCTCCTCGTGTTCCTTTTCACCTTTGGCCAACTCCATCTCTGCTTCCCCACAGAGGCAATGACTGTTCTGCCTGTTTTAGAATTCATATAAACGCAGTCACATAGTATATGCTCTTTGTGAAAAGCTTCTTAAACTCAACGTAATGTTTTTGAGAGTCCTCTATTTTGCTGCATTTATTAGTCTACTTGCTTTTATTGCTGAGGAGTATTTCATTGTATAAATATTTCACATTTAGTCCATTTTCATGTTAATGAACTTCTGCCCTATTTGCAGTTTAGAACAGCTATGAGCATTCTTGTAAAAGTTTTTGTGAACATAGGTTTCCATCTTCCTTGGAGTAGAATCGCACCATCATATGTGCGTGTGTGTGCATGCATGTGTGTGTGTGTGTTTAGTTTTAAAAGAAATTGCCTATCATTTTCCAAAGGTATACCTTGTCTTTTTCTACTTTAGCAACAACTCTGAACCTGGCATTCTACTTCTAAGGCTTTGTTAACTTGGTCATTCTACTTAAATTCTGTATCTACTTTCCCATCTAATTTGCTATTCAAATACAAATATTTTGAAAATATTACCCCCCCACACACCATTGAATTTCAGATTGCAGTTTTTAAGTTCCTATATTTCTTTTTTGTTCCTTTTTACAGTTAGGTTACAGTGCATATGCCATAAAAGTCACCCATTTGAAGTATTTTTTTTTTAGTATTTTCATAAATATGTGCAACCATCGTCACTTTCTGATTCC
>JAGFMF010011865.1:5018920-5051923 GCA_019455555.1 Galemys pyrenaicus | reverse complement strand
CTCCCCCGGCCCTGCTAAACACTGATCTACTTTCTCTCCCTACAGATTGGCCTATTCTGAGCACTTCATGTAAATGGAATCATATCCTACGTGCTCTATTGTGACTGGCTTCTTTCACTTAGCATGAAATTTTCAAGGTTCATCATGTGCCAATACTTCATATTTTATGAATGAATAATCCAGTTTTATGGATATACCACATTGTTATTTTATATTTGGTTGTTTTCACTTTTACTATTGTGAACACTACTGTTGATATTTTTATACAAATTTTTCATGGAAGTATGTATATACCAAGAAGTGGGATCCCATGCACTTGTGAAGTTTATCTTTTCATATTTTTTTAGCTTGGGTTTTAGACTCTATACTGAATTCCACGTGATGGGAAAAGCATCAAATTTGTGTTTTGAAAGTAGCACTATATAAATTTGTATGAATCAGTGTTATTCAAATTTAAGAGTTTTTCTGAGTGTTCATTTGTGGAACACAAGTTATATTGTTTTTTAAGATTATGCATGGATCTTAGGTCAGCTAGTAAAGATACATTTAGAGATATAATTAGAATGCTAAAACTATTCCCTCCTACCCTGATACATGTGGGGTTTTTTGTCTTGTTTTTTTTTTTTTTTTTGGTTTGTGAAATTTTTTTTAAGATTTATTTACTTAAGCATACAAGAACTGGGATATAAGCCAGAGGTGTGTGTGATGGGGTGAGAGGAGTCAGCAGAGACAGAGTGAGGAGCAGAACAGGCAAATCTACTGAAATACACTGCTGAGGGGAGCAGCAGGTCTGCTGCGCCATGTGGGTTACCTGTCTGGCTAGGGGTTGACTTCCTGCTGCAGTGGCTGCAGATAGCTTCATAGTGCTGAGACTTAACCCCTTGCACCACCAGGGAGGCCCTGTTTGTGAAATATTTAATTCTATATTTGGAGAAATTTTATCATCTTATGATGTAACTTATTTCAAGTTATCTTGCTCATTTCCTCCTCTTTTTGGAGTATTGGTGGTAGTATTGTAACAGGGTGGTAGCTTTCATCTTAATTTTAATTTTGCTCTTTTCCTCCCAGATTTGTCTAACTCTTTCTAACCCTTTTCTATAAGTCTCTACTAAAAGGTCCTTTAAATGTGTGCCAGGTTTTTAAACCTTGCTTTGGGCCAATCCTATTTAGCTGAACTTTTACCCTCAAGGAGATGGGTAACTTTAAATGCTTAACTTAGTAACTATATTCTTTGTTCTTTCTTTATTGTACCCTAGTTGTATTAAAGTTCCTTTCCATTAAAGGTTTTATGTGTTTGTCTTAATGCAGCAAATAGCAAAACCCATTCAAAAAGGGCAGGCTTGGGGGTTCTGGGTGCTCCTCTCCCTGCCCTGTAACAGTATATTAATCATGTCAAATAAAGAGAAGATGAAGTATTTTGTACAGTGCAGGTTGTCTCAGTAGACATCATTAGTCTCAGCATTGCTATTATATAGTAGTCTGTTAAATTTTGGATAAGGAATAATCTTACCTCTAACTGTAGGTAAATGTTTATTTAAGGTAGAGTTGATGAGGATGCTATTATGTGGGATGACTATATTTGTATTACCTTAACAAAGCTAAAAGGAAGCTATGCTAGTTCTAATTGCTAATGTCATCTAGTCATTACATTTAATGTTTTTTAATTTTAGATACAAAAGTTTTGCAGTACTATTTCAATCTGGGATTGCAGGTAAGAGTCGTGTTAAAAGTGCTCTGATAAACTATATTAAAATTATAATCAGGCTCTTGAATTTTAAAAACCAGTGACACTGTCAAGGGCCTGAAAGGTTTACTTCTTTTTATCTTAAGATATTTTTGAAGATGTATATAGGACATTTTTCTACTTTAGCATTCCATACTTCAGTTTTTCTTATGTAAAAATAGTTGCTGAATTGTGTTGAGTGTGAACTTTAAGTAGCACAACTTTAGCACCATTAATCTCCATTTTTAAATCATGCCAAACTTTTACTGTTTTTCTGTCTCAAGATAATAAATTTTTAATTCTACTTCAACATTTATATGGCTAGCTCCCTGCATTTTATGTGAACAGTAGGTTAAGTGGCATGTAAAGAGTGGCATTACATGTTTTATTTAATTTTTAACTAATGCTTTTAATTTTTATCGAAATACATTCTTGGTTTACATCCTTTTTAGTATTTTGAAGTATAGCTCTTTCTCTCTAGTTGTACCATAATGCATTTAGATCCCATAGTCTTCCCAAAAACCCATAGTCTTACCCCCATAGTCCTGTGTGCTCTCTGCCTACACTGTCCTCATCCCTCACTCTCCCCACCTCACCAAATGCCTCAGTTCTATACTCAGCTTTCAATGGTTGGTTTTAAAGTGTGTTTGACCTGTTGTTTAGTTTCTTTGTGCTTGACATGTGAGTGACACCATCCTCTATTTATCTTTCTTTTTCTGGCTTTTATCTCAGTATAATCCTTCCATTTACATCCATGTTGCTGTAAATGTCATGAGTTTATCTTTTTTGACTGCTGAGTAGTATTCCATTGTGTGTGTGTGTGTGGGGGGGATTAATTTTAAAGAAATGGTTCATAAATATTTGCCAAAAACTGATTATCCTCAATTCCCTAAGTTATAGAAGTGGGATGAAAACAGTGTGTCTGAAAGATGTCTCTGATTTCAAGTAAAGAGCTTTCTTATTTTACTGTTTCAGGGTTACAAATATAAATCAGTTCTGATATAACAAAATGGCATTATCTCCTGAGGAAGGAATGATACATGTTATGAAATGGCAAATGATAGCTACCTAGTTTCCTGGATAATCCTCAAATTAGTTTCATGTTCTTAGACACTGATTTCCCTAAAACCTTCGGTATATTCATTCCAGAAAACTAGCTCCCCAATTACTATACATCTATAAATTAAGAGCAGTGGAGTGGTTTTTGTTCGAGACTTTATTTCCTAAATGAAATTTCAAGAATTGAAAAAATAGGGGCCCCCCCGGTGACGCAGTGGGTTAAGCAACACACTTTATGTGCAGCACAGCAGCATGAGTTTGATCCCCAGCCAGGGAGGGGACCCACATGGCACAGCAGACCTCTCTTGCCTCGCCTGCTGCTCCCCTCAGCAGTGTATTTCAGTTGATCTGCCTGTTCTCCCTGCTCTGTCTCTAATGAATCCTCTCACTTCCGGCAACTCTAACCTGTACCCCAGCTCTCATATGCCTAAATAAATCTTTTTTAAAAAATTGAAAAAAATAAACTACTTTTTACCTTCAGTTATGTTAGTTTATTATGGTCACATATGAAAACATTGTAGTTCATTCTACAAGGCTGAAACATTTTAAAAATATTTTCCTGCATTTCATATCATTGGAATATAAGGCAATGCAGATTAGATGTCTAGTAATTTTACATATTAAAATAGAGCTTGTAGTACATGTAGAAAATACTGAAGATAATGAAAACCACAGTCATTGAAATAACCACAGTATACATTGACATGTTTCATTATAGCTTATTTTCTAAAATAAGAACTTTGCTATGTAATCTAAACTTTTTGGGACAGATTTATTTATGCATATAAGAACTGGGTACAGGCCAGAGTTATGGGGAGGTGAGAGGGTTCAGCAGAGACAGAGTGGGGAGCACAACGGGCAGATTGACCAAACTACCCTGCTGAGGGGAGCAGTAGATGAGACAGGAGAAATCTGATCTGCCATGCGGGTCACCTCCCTGGTGAGGGATCGAACTTGTGCTTCAGTAGCTGTGGATGCTTCATAGTGCAGTGCTTAACCCCTTGCGCCACCAGGGAAGCCTCCGTAATCTAAACTTTTAACAATATGAACATTTGTTTTTGATATTTAAATTTCTTATTTATATAATTCTTCCACTGTTCATTTTTCTATGTTTCACTTCCCTCAGGTGTAATCCCCATAAAATTACCACCAAGACACCCTTGAACCGTTTACCACAGTCTCTTGTGCTCTTCCCGCCCTTATTTTATCCCTCTCCATTCCTGTCCCCTGCTGACTGTCTCTCTTTTATAGTTTGCCTTTTTTTTTCTGATCCCTTGTATGGTTCCCTGTGTTCCTCCTATAAATGAAACAGTCCAATATTTTTTTTTCCTTTTGACTTATTTCACTAAGTATAGTCCCTTCCAGCTCCATCAGTGTTGCTGCAAATGGCATGAGTTTATCTTTTTTGAATGCTGAACAATATTCCATTGTGTATATATACCACATCTTGATCCAGTCATCCTTGGGCATTTAGGTTTCTATTTCTCAGCTATTGTAAATAGTGCTGCGATAAACATGGGAGTGCAGTCTTCATTTCGATTTAATCATTTTGTGACCTTTGGGTAGATTCCTAGGAGTGGAATTGCTGGGTCATATGGTAGCTCCCGTTTTAGTAGTTTGAGGGTCCTCCACACAGCTGCATTCCCACTAACAGCATAAGAGTGTTCCTTTTCCTCCACATCCTCACCAGATTTGTTTTTTTATTTTTAATATGGGCCATTCTCATTGGTGTGACATATTGAACAATATTAATTTTTGCTTCAGATATTTCATAGCATGATATTGTCTGAATGGTTTTCCATCATAAATACAGCATAATTTGTTCACCTGATTGCCTGTTTGCCTGATGTGTCATTGTTGAATATTTAGGTCACTGAGTGTTTTTGTTTTTACTTTTATTTTACTTCTAAAATTTTTTTTTCAATGAGATAGCATTAGTTTACAACACTGTATATGACTTAGGGTATAGGTCCCCACCTCTTCAGATGTGTTACCCCACCTCACCTACCACTAAAGCCCTTAAATCCTTCACCGTAGTCCATTAGGTCCCCGTCCCCCTTTGTTCCTCACCCTGCCCCTCTGGTAGTCTCAGTTCTGCAGTCAGATTTCTAGGAATTGTTTGGGTTTAATTTTTCTGTTCCTTTGTTTTGTTTCTTTATATTCCACTTATGAATGAAATCACTTGGTATTTGTCTTTCTCCCAACTAAACTAGTTTCAGTTAGCATAATCCCCTCTTCATTCATGTGTACAGGTTATTGTGTATATTCTGTTTCCTTTGGATGTTTTCCTAAAAGAATTCCTTTGTTCAAATGTGAAATACAGATGCTATAAAAGATCTTAAGATCTTAATGTACTAGAAAATATATTTTCCATGTTTGTTTTTCCCTTTTTGCCCAAGTGTTATCACCATAACTACTGGCACTCCATGGTCTATGTACCACAGATGCAGCAGCAACAGCAGCTTCATGTAGAGAACTATCCACTTTATTCTGACTCACCTCCTCTGGTAGATCAAACTGTTCCTCACCTGTACAATGAGGTGGGGAGACAAGATGGAACACCAGTAGAAACATCAGCAAATGGTGAGTAACAAGATTGCCTTTGGAAAAGATGACTTGATTCTATTCTGTATAATCTAAGAATGGCCACCAGATATTTCATTAGGTCCATATATTAGATGCAACATTTATCAAAATATGATGCATGGATCCCTTGTGGTCCCTGAAACCCTCTTAAGGGATTCATGAGGCCAGAAGTATTTATCACAATACACAGATTTTATTTGTCCCTTTCATAGTGTTGTACTTCAGTTGATGGAACAAAAATCAGTGCTGTCTAAAACTGCTGGCACCTAGGCACAAAACAAGCCAGGGGCATGAAACTACTAGTAATCAGTATCTTTCTCTCTGCCACACACTTGGGATACAGAAATGCCAGGTTTTATTTTATCAAAGGCATTCTTATTTTTACTAAAATTTTATACTTGCATAATTGTTCTTAATACTTGGTGTAACAGAATGGGAAATACTCATAAAGCACTCTACATACTCAAGTATGATAATCAACTTAAAAGGATTCGTGCAGTTCTAAGCTGAATTCGTGCAATTTTGAACTGACTTTTCATTCAGCACTATTTTTACTTGAAAGAATGACAGGTAAACCGTAATTGTTCAGATTTGTTCAGATTTGTAGAGCTGATAGACATGTTCTCAAATATCTCAAATGAACTGTGTGAGCCTCTCATTTCAGGAACAGTGGATAATATTTGTTGCCAAGGATAAAAATTCAACTCTCAAATACTACAGTTTTGGAAGATTTGTATCTGCATTTATGACCTTGACATTTTCCTGATACTTACACTTCCCATTAATTAGATGGGGCTATTAATAAATGACATTTTTTTACATTGTGTAAAGAAATGTGTCAACATTTAGAAGATCTCCATAACTCAGTGATATAATGATAAAACATTTTCCCAATTTCCAATGTATGATTTTACCTATACATGATTTTGTTAAAAGTCTTATCCAAAGTAGAAGGTATGGCAACAAATTTTTAATGTCTGAAAAGTTCACAATGCTACTCAGCTTTAAAAAACTACTACTTATCTACCTTTAGTCAAACATCAAAGATCCTCAGTTATCTGAAATGGCTAGTTAGTTATTAAAGTTCACTTTTTCAACTATATATATTTTATGAAACCAGATTTTCTTCATATACTTCAACCAAAACAATATATAATAGGTTACAGAAATAGACCTGAGAATCTAGTTGTCTTCTATTAAGGCATATATTAGATTTTGCACAAGTGTAAAATGATGCCACTTATTTCACTTTTATTTTTGTTTTGAAAAATGAACTAAATTTTCAAAAAAAATTTTATTTGCATTAATACATGATTGGTTACTTATGTGAATTAATGATAGTTCTAATTTTCTCAGTTTAATTTCTGATGGTAAATATTGGTAGATGTAACCCACATAAAAACTATTTGGAGTCCTGTTTTTAAGGATGTATAGGGATCCTGAGACAAAATCTGAGCCACCGTACTAGGTCATGAGGATGGTTGCTCTCTGAGTTCACAGTATAATAGATGGGAAAACATTTACAAGAATTGAAATAGGATCTTTGGACTGTCCTTCTTGGAAGGAATCAGGAGACAGAAGAAACTGAACTAACCTAACCAAATCTGTGTCCCATTTTAGCTCTGCAATTTGATGGTTGTATTGCAGCCAAGTTTTTTTAACCTCCCTAAGCCTGATTTTCTGTAAAGTGGGAGACAGTTGCTACAAGAACTAAATGTACAGTCATGCACTGTGTAGTGACATTTTGGTCAAAGACAGTCCACATATATATATGGTCCCAAAATTCCTGTTACCTAAAGTGGAGCAGCATGACTTCAAGGAATTTTACACTGGGAGCAACTTCACGTGTCCTGTGTTTACTGTGTCTCTTGAAAGCACCATTTTCCCTTCTGCTTGATTTAATCTTGTTTCATTTTATTCATGTACCCTAAGTCTACAGAGTTCACTGCCAGTATTGCCAGTACAAGGACATCCCAAGTGATTGACCTAGAAACAAAATTAAAAGTGATTGTGACAATGAAAGTGCAAAGTCAGTGATAGATACTGCGCCCCAGCCAGGCATGTCCCACTCCATCATGGTTATAATCTTGAAAAACAAGCACAAAGAAACAGAAGCTGCTAAAGTAGCTGCTTCGTTAAAAACATTACACTTACAAAAAGTCAAAAAGAGCCTGTATCAGATACGGTGAAATTTCTAATGACCTGCACTGGGCATAGAAATATAGGCTTTGCCAACACCATGACCATCATGACCAAAGCAAAAAAATTAGTTGAAAGAAAAGCTGGACCTGACTACCATGTCAAATTTGCTGCTAGCTCTGGCTGGTTTAAACGATTCAAGAATTGTTACTCATTACATAACGTGAAAGTGAGCGGCACGTCTGCACGTGCTACTTGGAAGGCAGCTGAAGAGTTTTTTGAAACTTTTGATAAGCTGATTTTGGAGGAGGAGTAATTTGCCAGAGCAGATCTTTAGTATGGATGAAACCTCCATATTCCGTGTAGATGTCTGAAAGGACTTTCATTCATAAGTAGGTGAAATCAGTGCCTGGCTTCAAGACTTTAAAGGCAAGATAACAGTCTTATTTGGGGGTAGTTTTGCGGGCTGCAAATTGAAGCCCTTTTTGATATGGTGCAGTGAGAATCCCATAGTTTTCAAGCGTTTTAATAAATATGCTGCTAATGTACTACAGGAGTAACAAGAAGTCATGGATGACCCAGTTCCTCTTCCTAGAGTCTCTGAATTGTTCTGCCAGTGAAATGGAGAGAAATACTGTTTGGAAAGTTAACATACTTTTCAGGGTTTTCCTTTACTTATATACATATATATGCATGTCATAGATTTGTTTATATGTATGTGTTTCATATATACTATATATACTTCATATGTGTTTATAAGTGTACATATATAAACACATATATACACACACTATTTTTTATTGTCATTCACATTTGAATCACTAAACAAGTGCCTATGCAGGAGAAAAGTGGGTAGATAACTGAAATACTTGTTCCTCCTTAGCCACAGGAGCAAAGGTATAATTAAGACTGGGCCTCAAAACTCCCAACCCAGATCTTCTCACTGCACTGAGGTCTTAATCACAAAGATCACGTTGTTTTGCTAAGAGCGTCCTGGACTGTTTCCAGACCTCTTTCTACTCACTCCGTGGCTTAATCCAGTCTGCTCATCACTGTGTCACAAAGGAAGGAACTGGAAGAGACTTTTGAGACGTCATGGTTTCCTGGCCCACGATCACTGCTTCCAAA
Source organism: Galemys pyrenaicus (assembly GCA_019455555.1). Taxonomy (NCBI): domain Eukaryota; kingdom Metazoa; phylum Chordata; class Mammalia; order Eulipotyphla; family Talpidae; genus Galemys; species Galemys pyrenaicus. The sequence continues at coordinate 5,043,288 of JAGFMF010011865.1, read as the reverse complement.
CTCGTTCCTTCCTGATTTTTTGGCTAAGATGTGAATCAGTCTTTTGTCATGCTGTTTTAATCACTTGCTCATATCTGAAGTGCTTGTGCCACAATTGTGACCTTTTCTATATTTAGTAGAAGAGTTTATCACCTGTGAGAACATCGATTTATGTTGGTGTTTTAGTGACTCTGTGTAAAGTGTATTCATTCTTTGTTTCAGGTATGTTTCCAAATGTTGATCCTGCAAGTGTCCCTCAAGGAACAGTCTATTACCCAGTGATGTCAGATCCATATGGGCAGCCACCTTTGCCAGGATTTGATTCCTGCATTCCTGTTGTGCCAGATTATCCCTGTGTTGCACCCTGGCATCCAGTTGGCACAGCATATGGTGGTTCTTCTCCTATTCATGGTGCTGTGAATCCTGGACCAGTTGGTTATATTGCTTCACCTTCCTCAGCTCCTCATTATGTACCTCAGAATATGTAATATTCAGCAGTATGAAGTATTCTTGCACTGCCATTTTTCATGCTGTTTTTTAATTTTTAAAAATATTTTGTTAGTGTTTAATTTAGGTAGTTAAAGTAGTTACTGTTCTGTCTTTAATATTATTTTATCTTTTGATTTAGAATAAAGGGCTATTACTTTGAGCTGTGAATAAGGAAATTGAGATGGATATACAACTAGCCCACATGAACATCGCTGTATTCAGCTGTTGCTTTCATATCAACCAGCTTCTCAACTTTGTATTAGTTGATGGTACCAATTGATAAAAAGAATAACATCTGAACTATTTCCTTGGTTCCGATGTCACACATTAAACAATGCAAAATTGGAATGACTGCCAATTTTTTTCTAGATTATAAAACATAAAAACCAAGAGCGTATCCTTCTGAGCAACTATCTTAATATTAAATGAGAGCCTTCTTTAGGTTTCTTAAGAATTGTCTGAACTGAGTTGTGTTCTATGATACTAATCAGTTTTGAAGGCACATGGTGTTCTGCTTTAGATTTATCCCACATGCTATTGTTTAATATTGGATTTATGTAACTTTTACTGCACAGTATTGAATTGGTGTCCTTTGCACAGTTAGCAGTAAATAAAAATTAGCATTTAAAATTGCTAAAATGAGTGGGATTTTCTTTTTTGTTTTTTTCACAGGAGCAGAGTATCAGACATTTGATCATTCCAGTGTTTTTTTCCCTTGGTACTTTGGTTGCAAATGAAAGTGAATTCATAGCATGAACTGACAAGGCCAGTTGAAATGCTATTCAGTTTCCAAACATTGCAATGCATACTACTATATCTAGTTCTTTTCCCTTGAGAGTTCCATTTTAGGTGTAATTTTTTTTAATCCATAACTCCCTTGTGGAACTTTAATCTCATTTATTTTCTCATTGTCCTATTTTTTTAGTAGTTGTCATGCCTTGCAATTTTTTGTTTTTAGAATTACCTTGATCTTTTGAGGCCTGCCTGACTTTCTGTGAGTCTTAATTTTATCGTCCTTTCTGCCTTCTCCCGTTACCCAAAGACCACAAGCTTTTCTCTCTCAGTTCTCCTCTGAGTGGTAATTCATCATGAATGCTTTTGCTATATCTCACCTGACAATTGGCTATTTTTAGTGTTCTTGAGAGGCCAAAGTCTATTGCCTTCTCTTAATTTTTTAAGATTGATTTATGCATCGAACAACTGGTGTAGGCCAGAGGTTCAGGGAATGAGAGGATTCACCAGAGACAGAGGGAGCAGAACAGGTATATTTACTGAACCCTGCTAAGGGGAGCAGCAAGCAAGACAGGAGAGGTCTGCTGCACCATGTGTAGGTTAGTTCCCTGTCTGAACTCAGTGCGCAGCAGTTAGAACTGTGATGGTGCTGAGTCTTAACCCCTACCTCACCAGGGAGGCTCCTTCTTAAGGTTATTTATGCTTGTGAATCAGATGGCTCTTTCCCACTTAAACTATACTGTAAATCAAAAAACCATTCGGGACCTCAAGGCTGCTCCAGCGGCTCCAATAGTTGCAAGAACTGAAGTGGAATCCATCGCAAAGTAAATAGCCTAGCTTAGCTTCAGTGTATGGCTCCAAATACAGTTGATAGTCACGAGTTCCAAATAAAGCCTATGAGTGCAGTTTAGTCTTCATAACAGGCGGAACTGCTTGTGACTTGTACTTTGTATCCTTGATGTTAGGTCCTCCCTCTACAGGTCGGCATCCGGCAACTTCAGTAAATAACAATGTTCAGCAATGTACTGATCTTTATCATTAACCCAACTATAAGTACTAATGTTCCAGCTTTCAATGTCTAGTTGTCAATTTGCAGCGTAGTTTGTTTATTTTAGTGAAGTGTAAAACATGGAATAAAACTGAAATTGGGACCCTGCAGCACAAGCTGTGAGGCAAGACTGGCTTTTTCACACTGCCAGCAGGAGCTAGCGGAGAAGTGGTTTTCAGTCAGCTCCAGAGTTGCTGCCTGTGGGCAGCTCCGCCCAGGAGCATTGCCTGCAGGTTGTACAGGCAGCAGCAGGTGCTGGGCATTTTACCATCTACCAATGGCCCCACTGGGCTTAGGTTGCAGGCAGAGGCCAGCAATGATGGGGGACAGCTGTGGTACTTCTACCAGGCCACCCAGCCCCTGGTTCAGGGCTCCAGGAAGGAACATGAGGCCCTACTGGGCCAACTCCAACGCTGTTGCTACCTCCAGCTGTAGGTACTAGTGAGGCCTGTGGAGCCTCAGGCTAATATTTGGTGCTGGGCTTGTAAAATGGACCCGGTCATGTGCAAGCTGTGAGCTGATTGGTGCTATGGTCCTATCAACCATAGGGTTGAAAACAATCCAATGAGACTTGCAGGCGGGGCCCTCTGAAAGAGGATTATATGGCAGGGCATGCACCAGCTTGGGAATCTCACTCTGTTCTGACCTCCAAGAAAAGCAGTATCTAGGAGCCGACCTCTGAAGTGAAGTTGCAGAGCTTTACAGAAGTGGGGCATTGGCAACTGCCTCCTCTTTGCCTCTGACGTTGCATGAAAGAACCAGAGACCCTGAGCCTGGTGTTTCAAAGAGCTGTTTGTTGGTGTGGGCAACAATGTAACGTTTTCTATGGTGGTCAGTGGTGCCCAGCACTGTTGACAGGTGACTGGCACTCTGTCCGTGTCACGTCAGAGCTATCTACTGCCCCTGATCATCCACCACTTCCTCCTGGTGGTGGTGTGTAGGGTCAGAGAAAAGTTAATCAGGCTTTTGCGCCCTCCCGTCATTGGTGTGATGATGGACACCTGCAGTGCTGCACACAGGCCTAAGTGGGCATGCGCAAGTGGGTGCACCTGGGTTCAGACATGGGTGTATAAGGGTGGCGTCATGAGGATGCCAGCAGAATATAGAGCAGAAGAGCAGGGGGAGACAGGCAGAACAGGAGAACAAGAAGCAGCAAAGCAGCCAAGAGAGTGAAATGTGCCAGGGGCTAGGAAGCCTGCCGGCCTACTGGCCCCCCGGCACCCCTGCCTGCCATGTAACTGGTCGCCTGTGATAATAGAGGCCTAAAAAGCCACGAAGGGCTCCAGGACTACTCTACCCTGTCTGCCGGAATCATCGAGAACTTGTTCTGTGCCCCTTCTTGCCACCACGTGTTGCCTCTGTTACCGTCTGTTGCCCATCCCAGTCTGCAGACTTGCTGGTTGCTGTGGTGTCATCTCAGTGGCCTCACCTGTAAGCACCTTCTGCTGTGGTGAGTTGGGTCCTGGCCCACTGCTTGCTGGTGTCATGAGCTCCAGGCCCTTGTTAGGACAGCACCATCTTCAACAAGCGATCTTTGGATTTGGGAGTTTTGACATATGAGGTGAGATAGCTGGTCACTTGTGGGCTTACAAACGCTTAGTTTCCTGTTTGTAGATGAACCACATTGTTGTCATTCCCTGAGTCTCAGTGGTCTTGCAATTGTGTGTGTGGGTGAAGAACCCACAGACAGAGACTGTCCTCTATTGGGCACAGTCCTTTGAGGCTATAGCACCACTATACCCCCTGCTATAGCACTCATATCCCGTCTCCAATATTTTTCAAATATACTAACACTTCTGAGATATACATAATTCTCAGCAAGTGATTCTCCTAGTGAAAATGTCCATTGGGATAGGGTGGTACATGAACTTAAAGTAGATTTTTCTAAATCTGAGACAAATTTAGTCTATTTTACCTCTGAAGCTGTTTGTTGTCAATGGTTCTAGCTTCTATGCGGTGATTTAAAAGGTGGTAGTCTATCTTGAATATGTGGGTCTGGAAATTGTGTGGTTTGGAGACAAGCACAGTGCCTTAGGTTTCCAGTTAATTCGCTTTTAAACTTTTAGGTAGGTTACTGCCTTGCTTGATTTCCAGTATTAATGCAATTTAATGAGATGCTATTAACTTAAAAATTGTTGTCAGCATTGAAACCAACAGTGTTTCCGGTCTGTTTGAAGTCTACAAGCACAGTCCACTTGGTTTATGTGTTCCAGTCCAGGGAGTGTTCCCTGCTTCTAGTATGTTGGGAAAGGGGAGTAATTGTGGGAGGATGCAGGTAACCTGTACTGTCACAGAAGTCTGCAGTGGTTTTTGAAGGCAGTTTCCAGATAAAAAAGAAGTGATTTTTTGGTAATTAAATAACAAAACAACTAAGATTTAACATTTTTAGCCTGTAGTACAAACCTCAGACTTCTTTTCACATGTACCTCTCGTAGCCCTTGATGTCAGAAAAGACATCGCTGTCTTTTCTCTGTTAACGAAATTTCAACCACTTAGAATTGTTGGGGGGAAGGAGTTAAAGGCACTATAGTTCTGGACACTTTATTTTCACCCTCTTCCTGAGCTAAGTCTGGTTACACCAAAGGTAGAAATCTGGATCATTTCCATAGTGAGGAAAAACAATTTTTATGCTACATGTATTTGCAAAATTGTATTTTTCTGCTTTAAGAGCAGATAAAAATATTGAGTCCGTTTTACTGTTGAAATTCAACACTTGTGAATTTAAAACATCTTTCATTTCCTTGGAGTCTATAATTAAGGCATAACCTTTTAATTAGCTTTGGAAATAAAAGTAAATTGATTTATGTGAACATCAGACATTTAGAATTTAATTTAGACAAAGATTTCCATGAATAAAGAAATTGTCTGTTGGGGGAGGGTAACACATGAACTTAAGAGTTCTAGACATAGGAAAATTTAGTCTACTTTATATGAAACTTCTTTGAAACTTTTTATATATCCATTTATAATAAGTGTAAATTCAGGAGAACTAATACAGAAAAAGACAACCTGCCGTTTCCCCCATCTTCCCTAAAATGTTCGGTTTTAGACAGAACAACTTGATTTAGAAAAACATGTCTTTTACTTCAATTATAAAAGGCAGTTCTAGAGACTTGTACCTGTGTATGTGGGGAGGCGTAGGTGGACCTGAAGTAGGCAATCAACTGTGCATCTAAAACTGCTTTAGAGAGGTAAGTCGAGGTCTCACCTCAGAGTAATCTGGAGGTAGGGTGGGGTTTATAGATGAAAGATTAGCTCTATGTTAATAACTTGAAATTTGGGTTTCTTAAGCTATCCCCGCGATTTTTGTGTTTGAAAATTTTTATGGCAGGAAAAGAAAAAAATCTGCCTTGGTAACTGGTCATGTGAAGAGGAAATATTTGTTTGTGAAGTTATTAAGAGTTAAGGTATCTAAAATTTTTGCCTTGAATCCTGAAAAGAAACAGGGTTTTCGAGATGCTATCATCTAAGTTCTATTGGTGCCTTGTTAAGGTATCTCGAGGGAATCTCTACAGTACGAGAAATCAATTCTTGCAATTCTGTAATTCTCAAAATTCTCAAGAATATTCACTAGTTATGTGGGGAAATTTTTCATTATATTTCATTTTTAATCAAGTTTTATTTGCCATTCCTGTACAAAATAATTTGGGGAGTATTCTTCACACCTTCACATGTGCACATGCTTCGCTCACCACCAAGGCTCAGGAGCTATCACATTAGCCCCTTTCCCCCCTTCCTCCCCTCTGGTAACCACATTTTTTAAAAAAAATATTTATCTATTTATGCATATGAGAGCTGGGGTGTAGGCCAGAGTGGGTGGTGGTGATGAAAAGATTCACCAGAGACAGTGGGGAGCGGAACAGGCAGATCGACTGAAATACACTGCTGAGGGGGCAGGAGAGGTCTGCTGCGCCATGTGGATTACCTCCAAGACCTGGGATTGAATTTGTGCTGCTGTGGCTGCCAATAGCTTCATAGTGCTGAGACTTAACCCCTTGCACCACCAGGGAGACCCTGGTAAACACTTTACAGTCTGAGTTAAATGTCATGTCATGGTTCAATAAAATCATTTATTTGTAGTTGAAACTAATTGAGGTGAGAAAACCATTTCAGGTTTTACTGCTTCACTGTTTCCCTAATAATCACCACCTTGAGTTCACGTTTCTCCTTATAGCTGCCAGAGAGGTGCTTGCAAACCAGGAAATCATTCACTTTTGAACAGTTATTTTTTTTTTCTTTGTAGGTAATTTGTGCCACCTACTAAACCTGTTGTGAAACGGTGGGGAAGGGATTGCCTGAACAACATTGAGGTTAATCTGAATCAATTCTTAAGCATTCAGACCATTCAGTGCATAGCAGTGTTGATTTATTTTGGCCAAACATTACTGATTAGTAGTATTAATGTGTTGGTGTTATGGATGGTCAGAACCATCACCTAATCAAATAGCAAATCTCTTCTTACAAACCTTATAGCTTTACCCAAACCATGTAATACGGGTTTTTTGAATTGTTTGCAGAATTGAAGAAAAAATTCTTCTAACCCTAACCCTAAAAATTTCATTTCCTTGCTGGTAATTGGCCAGATCAAAGTGATTTTTTTATCCTGTTTTGTTATGTACGAATAAGTTGTAGACACCTGCTTTACAGTATTTTGGCTATAATACACATTTAATCCTGTACTGTACACTTAATCTGCTAAGAATATCTTATGGTGTTCTTATCACAATAAAATTTAAAATACAGTATTTTACCATATGTGTAACACTACCAAAAAAAACCTCAAACACCATTTTAATATTCAGCTTTGCTTGCCTCAGCAATTGGACTTTGTTTTAATTTTCTTTCATTCCTTTAACTCTGATAACATAACTTCACCTACCCAAGAAGTTTTTCTTCTGTTTTTTTTAAAGTATGGTATAGAATTGGCTTCTGTTAGCTTTGTTCTTTTCCTTTACTAAATGCTTTCTTTTTTATAAGATTTATGCATACAAGAACTGGGGTGTAGGCCAGAGGTGTGGGGGGTTGATGAGAGGATTCACTGGAGACAGAGTGGGGAGCAGAACAGGTGATCTGTTGGAATACAGTGCTGAGTGGTGCAGCAGGCAAGACAGGAGAGGTCTGCTGAGCCATGTGGGTTATCTCCCTGGCCAGCTGGAGATGGAACTCTTGCTACAGTGGCTGCAGACAGGTTCATAGTGCTGCGACTTAAACTCTTGCACCACCAGGGAGGCCCCCTTTACTCAATGCTTTTTGTCCAACATTTTATGAAATATTTTAAACATACAGAAAAGATGAAATTATTGTGAAATGAACATCCATATATCCACTGTGTAGATTCTGCAATTTTAATATTTTGCCGTACTTGCTTTTTCACATATTTGAGAATAAATCCTTAATTTTGATGTATCTACAAGGAAAATTGCAGGCTTAAGTACACTTTGCCCCTGAACATCTAAGCATGCATATTGTTAACTAGAGTTTAGTATTAAGGGCCTTTTTTGTTCTCTTGAGATTACGTTCATATGCAATGACATGCACAGGTATTAAGTGTTTGAGGCAAAGAATTTTGAGAAAGCATACCTCTTTGACACCTAGTCCCTCATCAAGATAACACATATCACTCCAGAAAATTCCTTCATGCTTCTTCCCAGTCTATCTTTTGTTTCTAATTCCCATCCTCCAGGTAACCTCTGTTACTTCTGGTTTTCCGCCCATTGTAGATTAGTTTCTGTGTTTCAAACTGCATATAAATGAATCAAAGTATGCATTTCCCCTACTATCTGAAAGTAGAGCATTCCCATGAAACTTCATTAACTTAATTGCTAAGAAGTTATTAAATTTTATGGGAATATTTCTGAGCATTCCTAGACCCATAAAATAATTTTCCAAATCCTACCAAACAGTACAAAATCTAAACACGAACATAGTAAAGAAGGAATGATAAATACACAGCCCGTTTCATAAAGTGGTTCCAGAGCATTGAACTTGGAGGTGGGGCCCCTGATGCTCAGGCTATGCTGCTGCTATTTTTACTTTTTTCCTTTTGTCATAAAAGCAAAAATTCTCTTCCAATTCTTTCAGTCAACAGATCCGAATGTAAGTCTTTTCATAAAGCCAAAGTTTTTGAAAAGCGGGAAATATCTGTGGTCCTTTGCCTAAGTCCTTTGTGTAAGTACTAACCTGTGCTCTGGTGGCCTAAGTGTTAACATTTATTCAAATACAAAAATAATACTTAAGGAATCTGAATTAATTAGGGGAAAGCTAATTGTCTTAAACTCTGTTCCTACAAAATAACTCTTAAAATGTCAGTTGATAAACAGGTTATACAGTTTCATAATGACCAATTTAACCTCAATTTATGTGACTTGTCCCTGACTCACAGATTGAAACTGTTTTTGTAAAACATGTAACATACTTTAGGTGCACAAGGAAGAATAAGTAATTTCCAGGATAAGGTCTGTAAGTTTTCTCAATGTGATAAGCAATAACTTTATCATTGTTATACTCATCCCTACATGTCATCTCAAAGTTATTTATGAATGTGTATTCAATTTTTAAATATTTAATAGTCACAACTTTAGAATTATATAATTAGAATGGTATTAACAGTGTTTATTTATCCTCATTTACTTTTCAAAATACAGTGGATTGTGTAGAGCTCCCTAAATGTTTCTGCTGATTAAATTACAGTGGAAAACCCGTGGTTGTTCATAAATGTTTATTAATAGGTGACTATAAATGATTACATTGGAAAGGGGGGAACAAAACACCTTAAATTTGAGCAGCCATACATTTTTGGGCAAAAAGTAAATGCTTTATTTTTGTTTATACTGAAGCTAAAAATACACAAAAATTATTGTACAAGAATGTTTTTAACACATTTAAGGATGACACTAACTTTGCACTTCTTACAGAAAGTATTTAAAAATAATAGTGACTCAAGGACGTTTTAATTTTTAAAATAGTAGTCTTCAAAGCCAAAATGCCAGTTGCACAAACACATTTGGAATTTTCCGTTTTTATGATTAAGCTCATGAGATATAATTTTAACCTGAAGTTTGATGTGAACATTTCCTGTATGGTGATCTGTGATCAGGGCTGCCAACTAGGCTAAAACTGTGAGTTAATCACTACCTGTGTTTTCTAGCATTTATCTTCCACCAAATGTTAACTCCAAACGACAATCTTTGTTTTGAATATGAAGAAACCCTTCATCCTCAATTTCAACACCATTTTTGAGAAGTCTTGAAATAGAATCCTGTGAAGAGTCTTAAATATTGACATTTTCTTGAACACTACCACTGGGGTGCATTCCTGTGTCATAAGAAACAAAGACCAGTTAAAAGGCTTTCACTTGGGAGGCTGTGCTTATCTTTATCGGAACTGAAATGTCCTTGAGAAATTCTGTATCCTTATGATTGATATGAGAGAATATATAGATTTACTTTTACTTTATTAAAGAAGTAATTTGAACCATTAAAACTTTAAAGCTAATAATTTATGAAATTGGATTGCTTTTAACATTAAGAAAAATATGGATTAACATTTTAACCCTTTGGGGTTAGATGTTTCTGCATGAATTCCAACAATATTCATTTTAGTGCCCTGGTCTCCACCAAGCCTTTTAGAAACAAGGATTCTTACTGCTTCTCCTGTCCAAGTAGACTGAGTACAACTAACGTTCTGCTTACTGGATAGCAGGCTGTGATGGCTATGGTTTTCTTAAACTGAGCGCTCTATACATGTTGTAAAAGGAAGTCCTACGTGCTGGTGTGACCGCCTTCCATAGGGAATATCTAACCCAAACACGTGATTTCCAAATAACTGGAAAATTCAGCTAGCAAATGCCATCCCCCTATTAGAATCTGCTACTTATGCTCCCAGTGCTCCTTCTGAGTCCAGAACTCTCCCCTCCATTTCTCTCTGAAGGCAAGGGCTTTCCTGCCCCTGCTGACAGTGTAATTGTCGCAGCCTCTGCATCATAAACTGTCACTTCTTATGCATCAAGTAAGGTTTGGTAAGCTAATTCTGAGTTTTATGACAGGCTTTCTGAACTTGGAATGTGTTTTACTAATTAAACATGAATATTTAAGGTTTGTCACGGTTCTTCCTAAATCATTGGACCTTTACTGCCTAAACATGGTGTTAGTGAAAGTACCCTCCTTGGGAGGCTAGGCAGGCCTATTCCAGCATGGCTGCCACTGCTCCAAGCATGTTTGGAACTGGATTTGAGACTGCAGAGAGAAATAAGCACTCTTTGGAGGGGATGGAAATACTTTGTATCTTGATTTTGATGGTGGTTCCAGGCATGTGTATACAACTGGGAAAACTCATTGAATTGTACGCTTTAAATGGATGCAAGTAACTATACAAATCATTCCCCAATAAAGTTGATAACAGGAAAAAAACTTGAGTTCAAAGAGCAGTTTAGATCACTTTACAAACCAGACATGGAACTCTTGTTATTTTATAATTGTGCCCATCAAAGTGCCTATTGTTTGTGAGTTAGCACTTGAAAAAAATGTTTATTTTTACTGAAGTGGAACTTGAGCCTTTCACAAAGCATTGATCTAAAATTATGTTTGGTTGTTTCTAAACATTTAATCTTATAGACTTATGATTTATTGCCATTGAAGAGGTTCATATTTGGATTTCGTCCTCCCAAAGTGAATGTCTACAGTGCTCTGAGTAATGGTAGCCGTTTAATATGGGTGCAGCTTCTTAAGGTGACTACTTTGAAGGGCAACATTCATTTGGAAGCAAAAGTCAGGCATGTTTATGAATATGTTAGTCTCATCATTTTATAATTGTACTTTATATGTTTATCCCAGATTTACACTAAAATATGACACCAGATACATCTTACTTTCTTCTATATTACCCTCCCATAATTTTACCTTTTCTCCTTTATGTATTGTTTTGACAAGTTCATTTTACTCTCAGGTAAAATTTGGAGGAATCAGTTCTGCCAGCAATTGGCCAAATGTGCATATTTATAAAATTCAATGATATTGTACAACTTAAAATGTAACTTTACTATGAGTCTTGATGGGATGAACTTACGAATATAGTGGTCATAAGGTGAGAAATTGCTGCCATCTGAAATTCAAACTAAATATGACCCAGTCTTTGAAAACGATGTACAGGGACCTCGCTGGTGGCATAAGGGTTCAGTCTCAGCCTTTGCACTGGGAAGGCTCACCACCACAGCCTGAGTTCAATCCCCATCTTGAGTTTTGCCCACTGCTCCCCTCAACAGTGTATTTTAGTTGATCTGCTTGTTCTGCTCCCCATTCTGTCTCTGGTGGATCCTCTCACACTCTCCTCACCTCTGGCCTATACTCCAATTCTTCTGTGTGTAAATAAATACAAATCTTACAATAAAGGAATAATTCTTTAAAAGAAAAAGAAAATGATGTACAGGTTGTTCAGAGCTAATCTTTGGATACCATTGGACTTAAAGATTTTGTTAAGAGAAAAATAGTGGTGTTAATATTTTAATCCAGAAACTACATTTCTTTTTTAAACTTAGGAACTCCATCTCAATTTAGTTATCTAAAAGGTTAAAACCATATGATTTAAAATTTAAAGTACTTCTCCAGAGTTGTCTTAACTTTGAAAGCTTTTCCATCTTATCACCATCTAAGTACCTCAAATATTCCCTGCAAAATTCCAAAGTCTCTTTTTTTGCTTTGTCTTCTCCCAAGACTCAAGACTCAGTTTTAACAGTTATATGTGGGTAGAGAAATGTCAGGAGAATTTCTAGTTTGGAGCATAATTGGTGGCAATGAATATTTTGGGGATATATGAAACTTTGTGGGAAAAGATAAAATGGCCAAGCCCAACTTAACTATACATGTACATGGTTGGACATTTAGACTGAATTAAAAAGGCACTCTGCCATCTACTACTTCAACTGCCACTGAAGATGGTTCCTTGGTGTGTGTGTGTGTGTGTGTGCATGTGTAACATCTCAGAAACTGGATGCAATTCCTAGGGTATTAGGTTGTCCTGAAACCTACTTATAAATTTGAATAGCAAAATATACTGCAAAGTGGTGAAAATGACCATCAGGCCATTCTTACCTTTTAAAATATATTTACTGGTTCTCTCAAGTACTTTGGTGTTGTGAAAAAGGCCTTTTTTTTGGGTGGGGAAGGAGGGAAGTATAGGCAAATGTGTGCTACAGTCATAGATTTATGAGGGTTGATAACTAGCCAAAAATGTGGGCTTTCTGTTACTGCAGAAATCACCATATATTTGTGTCATAACAGGAAGCTCCTACAGAGCTTTCACAACTTTTCCCATCAGAAAAGAAAGCTAGCTTTGGGTGTCAGGGCATTCCACTTCGTTTTATATTTAGACACTTCTGTTTTTAATATGTATATATTTCCCAAATACCACAAACATTGATGGTATTGTACCGAAGGAAGAAAGAACATACCTCACATCTAATATACATGTTCACTCTAGAATGGGAATAAAACAATGCAAAGCTTGAATGTACTAGATCACCATGGCCTGCTTCCTGCCTCATTTCAATGATTAGCTCCTTTGTTTCTTAGTAACCAACCACTTTCTAAAAGTAGAGCTTTCAAAACCATATGCCAGCACCTTCTTCCTGGGGCCTCCATGCAGCAGTTAGATGGAAATCCTAGACCACGTCTCATAGGAAGAGTAATATCTCAATTATGCAGTAAATCTGAAGTATTCAGACTAAATTCACCCAAAGAAGTATACTTTTATTTTTACAGGTTAAATTCTTCATACTTATATACTTTATATTTTTCTTCAAACCAGAAAACCCAAATCCTGACAGAACTCAGTATTAATGGTGGCACTACAGTGGATGCAGTCATGACAGTTTATTTAAGCAGTTCCTCACCACATCTCAGGGAGTTTCTTTCCATTGAAAACTTATTTTTGCTTCCCTTCTCTTCAAAATGATCTAGTAATTTACCAAAAGGGATGAAGGCCAAGGCGTAAGCAATCATATACTATTAATTTTCTTTGTGTGTGTGTATACACAGACAAGAGTCTCACTTTTACAAATGTCCCCCAAAAAGTAATGCAAGCCCAAACCCACATCTGTTGGAGAAAGTGATTGATAGGGACATTTGGAAATACTGTAGAAATAGCATTACTCAGTTCCCAGTGGCTAGTTTTATACCAATGAAGTAGATATTTGGGAAAATTATATAGCTAAAGCAAGCCAAAGAGACAATCTAAAAATACCAAGAGATTTGAGGTAAAGCTGACAAGTAGGTATGAAGAGATTATTTAAATAAGCTGAGCAGTTACCGCAACTTATATTGGCTGTGTCTATACAAGCAATCTATTTATTAGCTCTGTTTTGGAAACCTGATTACCAAAACATTATGCTCAAATTTTTTAATGTACTGTTTAAAAGGAAAGAGTGTCTGCTTAACTTCAAGTACTTTTTATATGACGGTTTCACAAACCAAGGTCTGGGCCACTTAAACTGTTAGTCAAAGCACCACTTGAGTCTCACCCACGAGGTAATATGAACATCAAATGACTATTTATATTTTCTGGCTAAGTAATTAGCTCACATTTTCACTGAAATTCCCAGTGAAATTTGTAGAGAAGATGTACACTGCTGTAAGACCTATAAATGTTATTGTAGAAAAACTATTTGCTCATTTTTAACTCATTCAAGAGTTGGAGGATACAAGGTTTTCTTTAAAGTTCTTTAATCAAATTGCAGACAGATGTTTTGATGTTTTAGACATAGCTAAATTGGCCTAAATTAAGTCATAGTGGAGTAAAAAATGATTATGGGAGCCAGAAAGAAATAAGTTTTCTAATATTCCCATGTGGTTGGACAGAAGCATAACTCGGAGCATTTATAGCTTGGTGAAATTTGGCATCTTCCAAAAATGATGATTTTGAATTTGAAATCTTTCCTGTCTTTTTACTTTACTGGACTTAGAGCTAACAATGGAGGACATTCTTCAATAAGGGTCATTTTATAATATAACTCAGAAATTTGAAGGTAATATTTTTACCTTTATTACCAGGGAGATTTTAATATATTTATGATGGAATACAACAAGGGAGGACAGGTAGATGTGATAAGAAAGCCAAATGTAGTGAATGTGAACAGTAGTATACTAGACAAATGGTAAGTGTTTCTTGTATTATATTTGGCTTCAGAGTGCAATATTTACATTTGAAGTGATGTTTACATTTGAATATGTCAACCTGAAGTTTATGGAGTTCCTGGTACTTTAGGCAAATGAACAAAAAGTATTTATCGCGGTCATTCCATTTTCACATCTTCTATGTATATTTACTTAATAAGTGTCTTGTTCTATGATCCAAAAGACCTGAGGTTATTGACTAGCTCTGTGAAACTGAATGTGTCCTTATCTTCATTGGCTCTTTTTTTTTCCTATTTGTAAAATAAGAGGTTGGAATAGAGTATACATCCTCTGCAAAATTTCCCTTTAACCCTAAATTTTTATTTTTATGAATTCCCCCTCAAGTTGGCGTTTATCTTCTCTGGACTAAAACGACATATTTAACCATTTGATTTGAAGTACCTTTCTTGATAGTAGCTGGTTCGGAAGGTAGAGAGCTGAACACAAATCTTTTCCCTTCTTAATTTATACTGAGTTAGATTTAATCAAAATGCTGGTGTCATCAACATAGGAATTAGGGCAATAGTCATTAAGTTGCCAATAATTAACTGACCTCAGTACCCAACATAGTTAGGCCTCAATGTAGTTCTGAAGTTTAAAGCACAAGTTGCAAAGGCAACAATTCTGAGAAGCTCTGAAAAGCAATTTCTGCTCATGAAATATGACATTTGCTTGTTTCAGTATTAGAGATTGGACATAATATGATTTATTTGAATATATATCCATATTCCAATATATATGTAGATGTGTATGTATGTGTGTGTATACATATTCTTGATTTACAGAACATAACTGAGAGGAAACTGTAATTTAGAGTATGAATCTATATCTGGTTACCCCTATTTTCTGTCAAATGGATGAAGTAACTGCCAGGACAATTATTTGATAACCTAGGTTATCAGAAATACATGCATTTATGAGAAAGACATATTATTCTTTTCATGAAATAGGGCAATGTATTGATTTTTTGGCGCCATCAATATGAGTTAGGAATGTTGCCCAGATTCTATTTATTATTCAATGTGATTTTGACATTTGGGAAAATTGAATCTGTAACATTAGAAGTCTTTCTTCTGTTATTAATGTCAGAGCCATTTGTGATAGTCTTACTTAGAGAAGCAGGAAGGAAGTTGGATTTAAGTAAATGATCACTTCAGATATGATTAATGGATTTTCAGGGAGCAAGCTCTTCTCAAATAGGTCTTGATCACTTTTCATTGGATAGGAGCTTTATTCTTCAACAACTCCTGTTCCCTCTTCTGATCCCCTACCCACCCAGTTTGTCTCTTCTTGATGTGGAATATTTTGACTATCAGTCACCAAAGTTACCCTAGAAATGGGAATCAATTCAAATAACAGAAACCACACTGTCAAAAGCAATTCTGGAGGCATATTTGCATTAGGGTTCCTATTGATACTGGCATTTACAAGGTCAGGGAGACAGCTGATTAACTCTTCTAAGCTTTTCTGGGCTCCACAGTGTTAATTTAATCTTCAGAACCCAGACCCAGGTCTGCTTCAGCTCATGTGTTAGAGTCTAAACTGGAGATAGATAATTTTGGGCTAATGCTGATAAAAAAAAAAACACTTGCTGGAAAGGTTATGTTCTGGTGGTGATGACCATTTGGATTGTCAACTTCATTTTTTGACCTACATCTTTGTATTCTGACGAGGTTATCTTACACTCTGGAAAGAATTTGTTTGAATGTATAAACAGAGCTTTCTTTGAAGACAATAGAATTTGGGTCATGTTCATTGTTTCATGGATTCGCTAGGGTAATTATGTTATATAGCTAACATAAGTTCACACATGCAATTCCACTGCCCCCAATGAATAGTAAAAATGCAACCTGAATCAGGTTTTCTAGACCTAGAATTTTTTTGTGGATCTTTTTTTAAAAATTAGAAAGCACTTATTTAAAATGAAGAAGATGCTCTTTTCCGATTTTAACACCTCAACAAGATGTCCTTTTCCTGATTAAAATAAAAAAATTCAAATCCCAGCTGTTATCTTAGAAATGCTTTTGATAGCAGTGATAATTAAAACTATCAACAGTAGATAGAACCCTATAAATATACCAGCTAATTATTTTTCCTTGTCAATGTATGAGATGTACTGACTATTGGTTAGAGCGCAGTAGAAGTCTTTAAAAACAGTACACATCCTAAATACTAGTCTTGATACTATGAAATTTTAAAATGTAATAAGTTAACTGAAATATACAAATACAGGAAAGGAACTCACTAACTTATTAGATATGACATATACTATGGGGTAAATATTCATTGGCACACACTAGGAAACTAACACATCTTTAAGAAACAACTCAACAAGCCCCCACAATAAGGAGAAGCTGTAGTGTTTGAAAACAAACAAACAAACAAAAAAGCCGATTATACCTAGAAACCACAAGCTGACAATTCTTTGGGAGTCTATTCATTGAGTCAGAATGGGCAGCGTGTAGCACTGAAGGACGACAGACATAGGCAGGTTAGTTGGCCTTATCTGATAGCTGGTGGGGACGGCTGAGAACACTCCTCAGCTCTGTGGGGAAATGGTGTGAGATCCGAGGATGGTCAGGAATCGGCGCGGCAGCAACAGTAGCAAAGTTGGCACCTGGAGCTTCAAGGAGGCAAGGGAAAGGAAAGCAAAGCCAAAAGGGTAAGCACCCAACTGCACCTCTGCTAATTAGGGGTAAACACCTGTTCTGTTGGTTGTGAAATGGACTTGGTGTTCATAGGTATAAAAAGGCAAATAATAGTAAGAACAAAAAACAAGAACAAAAATGGACAAGGTGGCTATAAAAGATAGTGAAAATAATAGGAGTTTCACTCTCCTTGGGGGGGGGGAGGGGACAGTGAGGGAACCATATTCTATGTCACCTCTGAGAGCAAGGAAATTACAAATTTTCTGTTGAGTTCCAGGAAAGATGGTAGGGGCTTGACTTAAAGCCGAGTTGTAACTTGTTCTTCCTGTCCATCACCCCATTTGTGCATGAGCAGGTCACAAGCCTCTCCCCAAGTTTCAAATACATCCTCTGAGGAGTCTAAAAGTTTAGAATTTGAGGAGCAGATGCTGGATGCGCAGTGAAGAGAGCTGGAACAGGCTAATGGACATTCACTGCTCTGGGCAGCGCCCCGGGCTTCCCCTAATTCTACCTCACTGAGGTTAATTTCACTTTGAGAACAGGCCTCTGCCTTCCCTTTCTCCATCTGGGAATACCGGATGTCCTGCCACATATAGTGCTGCTGAACGATTCCATCAGAAATTGTGTACATTGGCTCTGAACTGGGTTCAGACATGTGACCATTGAACTTGGAGAACAGGAGACCCAGTTTCTTGAGAGAAGGACCCATGAAGGAGCGTTTGCTGGATGACTCAGCTTTTGACTTCCCTTGGGCACCACTGGCTCTTGGCATGGTTCTGATGAGAGGTGGTCCGTGGCAGGTCTTTTTCTTGCAGCCTAAATTGAAAGAGACACTCTTGGATTTGGCCCGAGCCCCGCCACTGCCGTCGTTAGTATCATCCCTCTGAGAGAGTTCAGTGCTGCTCGTGGAAAAGCTTCTCCTTGGGTGTTTCCTGTTTCCTAAGAGGTCAAGCACTTCGTATCGAAAACTGGAGATGTCCTGCTTTAATTCCTGGGGTGAGAGAGAAGACACATGTGAAGAGACTTGGTTGTGGTTCCCAACATGCACACCGGGTATTTTCTGGCTTATTCCACGTTTCGCCTACTCACAAATCACAGAGCACACAAGCTCGCAGAAAAACTTCCCATTCTTCCAGTACAGGAAAAATCTATTAACAGTTCTGTGGGCAGGCCTGGCCATTGGGAAGAAGTGCCCATTGGTAAAGTTGAATGCAAAGCCCCCCAACAGACTCATCCCCACTAAAGAGCTAAGTGACAATGACGGTATTAGGTTAGGGCACCGGCTTTCACAGATCTAGACATAGAGAAGGACTACTGTAGAGGAAATGATGTTAGGATTCTAAGACAAAAAAAAAAAAACAGGGAAATGGGAAGTCAGGTGATGAAACTGCTATTTTAGAACAGGGACCCTGTGTATTCAAATCCTCATGAAATTCCTTGTATCTACAACTGGCTGCCTAGATACTAGATTGCTCTTTTAACAACTTAATTCTGATCATGGCATTTCCCTGCTGAAAACTCTTTAATAACTTGTCATTGCCTTAGGACAAAGTAGAAATGTCATGCCATGAACTCTAAGATTCTTCCAGGCCTAGTATATGTCAATCTCTCCCATCTTATCTCTTCCCACTTTCCCCCCAGGCTCACTCCACTCTACCTGTATGGACATATCTTGCCTTTGATTGTGCTGTTCTCTATCTCTAGAACTCTCTTCTTCCCACCTTTCCTTTTTCTGGCTCTACCCTAAGACTTGACTTAAATATTGCTTCCTCTGGAAAGCCTGTGCTGACTCTCCAGGATCCATCTGAGTGTCCCTCCTCTCTCATCTTCACTGTATCCTGACTTTACCCTATCGGAGTACTCAGTCACGAATCACTGTATCTTGCTAGTGTTTGTATATCATTCCACAAGAGTGGGGACTGGTTCTATCTTGTTCACCACTATCCCCCAGCACCTAGCTGAGTGTGTGGCACATAGCAGGCTCTCAATAGATGAACTATGTCTATGGCTTGGAAGAGCACCTTTCTAAAGCTGCTTTAGTTTCTGGGGCAAGAGAGAAGATGCATGTTAAGGTACTTGGTTGTACTCAAAATACATACATTGGGCATCTTTTGGGCTAGTCCGAGTTTTGCTTAATGAAAATCACAGAGTACACAAGCTCTCAGAAAAGACTTCACATTCTTCCAGTATAAGAAAAATATATTGAATCTGTGGACAGGGCTAGCCACTGGAAAAAATGTGCCATTAGGTAAAGAAAACATATAATTCTAGGATAAGTCTTTTCATCCAATTGACAGGTTGAGCTAGATCATTCTTTGTTGTGAGGACTTGTTCTGTGCATTGTAAGGATATTTAATAGCAACTCTAGTCTCTACCCACTAGATGCCAATAGCACACACATCCCAGTGTGACAACCAAAAATATCCCCAGGCATTATCAAATGTACCCTCAAAATTAAAACTGCCCATGGGGCCTCCCTGATGGTACAAGGGCTTAAGTTGCAACACTAAGAAGCTATCCTCAGTCATTGCAGCATGAGTTTGATCCCCGGCCAGGGAGGTGACCCACATGGTGTGGCAGACCTCTCCTGTCTCACCTGCTGCTCCCCTCAGCAGTATATTTCATTCAGTCTGCCTGTTCTGATCCCCACTCTGTCTCTGGTGAATCCTCTAACCCCACACACCTCTGGTCTGTACCCTAGTGCTTGTATGCATAAAAAAATAAATCTTTAAAAAAATAAAACCGCCCCTCACTGAGAACAACTGCTTTAGGTTAATATTGATGGTAGGGTTTCTTAAATATTTGATGAAATAATAAATTTTCTTGTTCTTTGTCTTATATATTGTAAGAGCCTTACATCTCCAGGCATCTTCCCTTTGTTCTCTTGTCCCTCACCACATCATATAAAGCACTCAATTCCCACACTGGGAAACATCCAGAATCCAGCATATTAAAAGAATGCAGAGGGCAGATTTCTTTTGTTCATGAAGCTGATTGTGGTGACAGACATTGGCAAAATTTCTCCATGTACTTAATGAGAGAGAATAAGAATTGTAGCTGGTTTTATTGTATTGTAGGCCATTGAAATTCCATCACCAGAAACTTCAAACACTATGAAAATTGTGAAGTTAAGAAATGTGAAATGAGAAACCACTTTATGATTTAATTACCTTAAAATTTTCTTCTGTTAGTCCCTCATTTGTTTTGGAATTTCTTATCATAGCAGCCACATATCTTTTGACTAAATTCCTGATGACTTCCTGGAATTAAAGCCACACAAAGAGGTATTCAGTTTCTTTCAGAGGCTCTCCATAAAATGAGAAACACACAGGAAATGAAACATGCTGAGACCATCTTTGTCATAGAAAACCCTCACAGGATCCAGCCATTCCGTGCAAAAACCCAGTTAAGCCCACTAGCTGAATAAGGAATTATTATGTGTCTGAATTTGGTGGCTGAGTGGGCCAATAAAAATTTACCTGAAAGGAAAATTTCCTCCCAAGCAAAAGGTAAATGGATTCACTTTATAGAATAATGGGAGTGTAATAATCTATGATTGTGTGTAGTCTATATCCTTTGCCTTAAGGCTGAATTAAACTTTAAGTCTCTGAGTAAGATGAGAATTCTCCCTCATTTTATAAATTTGAGAAAGTCATTCTTCAGTGTCACTAAGTCTTCTGATTTCAATGTCACATAATTGCATGGTCAAGCTATTTCTCACAGTCAATCTAATTCCTTTCCAGTGGTGGTCTTCTTTTGCTTACCCTCTGGGGAAATGGCACACCCAGGGCCAATACTCTTTCTTTGTATTCATAATGGATATCTGCCAATTTATGCCATGTGTCAGGTGCTGTGCCAGAGAACACACAGTCATATATAAACACTCAACCACACAATTCTCAACAGCATCTCTGTGACTTATCGTCCTTGTTTGACAGAGGAGAACAAAGCTCAGTTGGGTTCAGTGACTTGTCCAAGGTCACACATTTGGCCAAGAATTACAATGCTTAGTTTTCATGAGAAAGTCTTACCTGGTAATGTTGATTCTGTATCAGGCTATCTGCATGGCGTTCCTGTAATTGAAAATGGACAGGGCAATGACATCAACAGTCTCGCAGTATCCCGCCTGACTATAACTATTGTCACTGGAAATTGACATAGGACCTCCTTCAAGACAACCCCCCCAAAGTATTTATAGGTTGTAGTGGTTTTGTGATATTTAAGATAGAGAAAATCACCAAGGAGGGAAGGTAGGAAACAGTTCTGGGTGATCCTATATCTAAAGTATATACAGTGTTGTAAATCAAAGTTACTAAAAAAAATCCCTGACTCTTAACAGATCAGTATAATCCTTAAAAAATACAACTATAACAAAATTAACTTTTAGAATTAGTTTTTATACTGCAATGTTAAAATATAGTACTTATTAAATCTTTATTATATATTTTTTTAAAAATAGTATAATCCAGTAAAAGGTAGGTAGGTAGATAGACAGATAGATAAATAGATAGATAGGATAGAAACATAGGTTTTAAAAGCCTTACTGTGAAGCTTCTCAAGTTGTGCCTTCTCCGTCTACCATCAGGGTCTCTTTTGGGGCAGAAAGTGTTGTTGAACCAGTTACCAAGGTATAGAAATGACTTTGGACTAGGGATGATGTTGAAAGGAGGTGGCAAGGTGCCACCTTCATCAAAGTAACTCATCCAGAGCTTCGTCCTTGCAAACTTCCACTCAATATCTGCATGATCCTATGAAAGAGAGAACTACAGGGATTTAGAATGGGAAAGTAAAAAATGCACCCTTTCTACATATTCTACTTGTGTCCATTGAAGGCAATCGGTCAGTAGCTATAAAATTCAAATGACACATACCTTATAACCCAGTAATCTAACTTATCTATTTATCTTATCAATATACTTGCAAAAATATGTGTGCTTAAGATTATTTACTGGAGCACTGTAGCTTATAGTAGCAAAACAACTGGCAACAACCTGAAGTCCAACAGTGGGTGAAAGGTTAAAGAAATGGTAGTACATCCACAAATGGCTTAGAACATATTAAAGTATTAGTAGATCTATCAATATTTATATAGAGAACAAATATATGTGTATAGGCATTTATCCATATATGCATATATATGACCCCCAAGACCTGCATGTGACAAAAGCAACATAAAGTACAATATGTGTTATGTACAACGATCCCGTTTATGCAGCTGAAAAATTATTTTTTTAATATTTATATATATTTTACATCATTGTTCATTTTTGTACAAGGTTTGCTTTCTCCTCTCAGGTGTCGTCCCCATAGAATTTCCACCACCAGTTCACCCGTGCACCATCACCTAGTCCCTTGTGCTCTTCCTGTCCTTGTTTTGATCCCTATGCCTTACGCTCCACTGCAGAATGTCTCTGATTTATACTTGCCTGTTAATTTTTTTTGTTATTACTTTTCCTCTCTGATCCATTATTTGGTTCCCTACATTCCTCCTCTATGTGAAACCATTCCATGTTTTTCTTTTTCCTTCTGGCTTATTTCGCTAAACAGAATCCTTCCATCTCCTTTCATGTTGCTGTGAATGGCATTAGTTTATCTTTTTTGATCACTGAATAGTATTCCATTGTGCGTGTGTGTATAGATCCGGTCATTTGTTTTGGGGTCATTTGGGTTGTTTCCATATCTTACCTATTATAAATGCAGCTGAAAAATTCATTACATTGTTTGCTTACATGTTCTAGGTAAGTAATACTAAATTGTCAGCAGTATACTAATTTGTCAGCAGTGGTTATTTTTCATTGAGCTATAATTAACCTATATTTGTTTTAAGTATACAACATATTGATGCAATATTTGGATCTATTGCAACAACATCACAATAGCCTAGTTAACATACATCACCATATACAGTTGCAAATTTTCTCCTTGTGATGAGAAATTTTTTTCATGGTAATTTGTATTGGGTGATTTTATTTTTTAAAGGGTAAATTTTCTTGAGGTGTTTTACACAGAATAAAATTCACCAATTTTAAATGTTCAAGGAGTTTTGACAAGTGTATATACCTGTATAACCACCATTATAATCAAGACACAGATACACAGATACACACAAACAGAATCAAACAATAAACTTCTGTTTTTAAGTCACTGAGTTTGTGGTAATTTGCTACAGTAGCAATAAGAAACATATAGTTATCTATAAAAGAATAAAGTCATCTCAAATGTTAGTTCTAAAATGTTTTGGACACTAAATTTGACCCCAAATTTCTTGGCAGTTAAATAAAAAAAGGGAAACAGCTTGACTAAGTTATAAAATTTTAGTTGTTCTGACAAAAGAAATTGAATGCATCTGTAGAGACTTTTCCCCCTTGGAGCCATTGTTATAGACAGACACTGTGGGGAAGAGTGGGTTCTGTAATGTGGAAACAACATAATATCCACTGTCAAAAGTGTACAGTGTTAAGAAAGAAAATGAAAATCTCTTTACAAGCACATGAGATCTTTAAAAGGAGATTTGTATGTTCCAGGTAGAGAGTGGGCGATGAGTGAATATTCATTCTGTCAATGAATCCTAGAAATTGATCCTTGGCTTTTCACATACTTCATGAAGGTTTTCATTTTATTCTCTATATCAGCAGTGCTTGACTATCATATTAGAGGACTAGCAGAGTGAGTTCAAGAATGACATCTAGTAGAATAGAGATCTTTATGTCTGATCCCATGGATGAAGTTAATGGAGTCAGTGAGTCTATTGAAATTGTATGTACAGTATTGTGTGTTTTGTGTTTTTCTGGCTTTTCATATTGTCAAGAGAATACGTGTTACCCAAACTGTTAAGAACTACTGAAGTGAGGAACTTGAAGAGGGGGCACCATGGACTATAGTGGAGGACTATATGTGCCTTGGTGGTAGGTGTGATATGGTAACAAATATCTGAAGGGTATGAGCCTCTACCTCTAAATCATATAGAGTATTGTGACTACTGGAAGAACAATGGATTATAGAGGAAATCACAGAAGAAATTAAAAAATACTTTGAATGAAAATGAGGACACATCATTTCAAAATGTATGGGATGTAGCAAAAGCAGTACTGAGAGGGAAGTTTATAGCAATCCAGGCCCACATCAACAAACGAGAAAAACTCAAAGAAACAACCTAACCTCACACCTTAATGATCTAGAAAAAGAGCAACAAAAGGATCCAAAAAACAATAGAAGAAAAGAAATCATAAAAATTAAAGCAGAAATAAATGAATTAGAAATCAAGAAAACAATCCAAAAGATTAATGAAACCAAAAGTTGGTTCTTTGA
>JAGFMF010011865.1:4936204-4998272 GCA_019455555.1 Galemys pyrenaicus | reverse complement strand
TAATACTTCATATGGGTTATTCTTAGTGGTATATTAACAGTTATTCAGAACATACTATTATCTATAAGCATGCTAAGCTCTTTTACCTACATTATCATTATGATCCTATAAAAACTTTATTGTCACTGCTGAGGAAACAGGTCCAGAGGTAGAAATGACATGCTTAGGGTCACCTGGTCCTGAGTCAGATTTCAAATCGAGGTCTGTTTGACTTCTCCAATCCACCACATTATTGTATGAATGGTTTCACTACGACTCTCCTCTCATCATCTCCACATGCAAATCTGTAACTTTGCAATGATATGTTGGTGATGTCTAGTGTGTCTTTTGACTCATATTTAGACATCCATGAAGAAATAAAATGCAGCCAGATCATGGGTAGCACGAGTCAACCATTTCCTAGGCACACGGAAAAGGTACAGAATATAAGAAATGCTAATTTAAATATATATTGTTTTCAATTTATCCAAATGTGTTGTTTATAGAGCTCAATGTATTTTGAGAGGCTTTGGGATTTGTTCTTGGTTTCATGGGGGTGGGGAGAGCCATTGTGGGAAATATTTTAAAGATTTCCAGAATTACATAGCCTCTTTAAATGAAACATTTCCTTATTCCTAAAATGGTTATTGGTAGGATAAATACTAATTGCTAATACTTATTGTGCTAACATATGTATAAATGCCTTGACTTATTTTATTACAATTGACTCCTGGCAGCCAAAAATCCTTGTATAAATTATAGTTGCAGTGGGGTAGGGGTGGTCTGCATCAGCAGGGGGTTCAATCAACAAGGTTGATTAAATCGTTATTGTGAAACCCAGGAGAGGAAAACTGTCCATGTGTAAGTGGATCCACGCGGGTCAAATTCATGTTGTTTAAGGGTCAGCTGTATTTGGCTCTCAGGATTACCCTGTGAAATAGCCACTGTTATTCTTGGTTCTCAGAATAACCCTATGAAGAAGCTACTGTCATTATTTTTTTAGATGAGAAACTGAGACAGAGTGGTCATGTGGGCAGTAACTGGCAAAGGAAGGATTTGTAACATGCTCTTTCTGGCTCTGGAGCCCACACACTTAACCACCTCATTCTGCCACATAAGGTACTGCATGCAAAGCAGTCAGAACAGTGCTTGGTATATAGTAAGCATTCAACATGGCAGCTATCCTAATTGTTTACTTGTGTTCTCCATTAGACTATGTACCTCTTGAGAATAAGGATGTGATCTTACTCAGTATGTTGATTGCCTGCCACAAAGGAGTTGCTGAATAAATGTTTGTTGAATCAATCTACCAAAGGAGACAGAAGCACATAACCAAGTACCAATGAGAAACAGGAAGGCTAGGACCTGAAATTTGGGGCAAGCTGGAGACAAAAAATAAATACCTTTAAACCTGGTCAGAACAGAAAAAGGAAAACCTCTGAGGGAGACTAAGGTTATAGTTGTGTGAATAAGATAGGAAAACAAGAGCTTAATATTGGGTTGGACAAATTACTACTCATGAAGTCGGAATAGCCACAAATGAATGGTGGTTGTCTATAGGGAGAGCCCCTAAGTTACCTACTGTGTTATGAGTGTCCTATTTAGCTTGACCTGCACTCATAATTATGGCAACTTGGCACAGAAGATGTTATATAACTTTACAAAGTCAGCCTTATGCCCGTGTCCCTGGATAAAAGTGCAGACTGGACCTTGTATGCAAGTATTAAAATCCTGACTCTGCCACTTACCTTCTGTGTGACTGGGAGCAGCCTGTTTAATGGCTTTGTACCCTGATTTCTCCATCTATAAGATGGGAAAAATAATGGTGTCTACCTCATAGCATGGTTGTGAGGTTAGCTATTGCAATGGAAATGTGTTTAGAATGCCACAGGTGACACAGAATGAGCTTGAGGAGTGCAGTTGGAATGGGTAAGAAGGCTTCACTGAGTATGGTTGTGAGTGCCTGTGGTCCTAGCTACTCAGAAAATGGGCAGAAGAATGGCTCAGTCCAAGAGTTTGGGGCTGTAGTTCACAATGCCCATGGGGTGTCTGCACTCAGATGTGTATCAACATGGTGACCTCCAAATGGGGTACTACTAATTTGATTAAGGAGGGCTGACCTGGCCCAGGGATTAAAAAAAAAAAACACTTAGGAGAACAGGTAAGGCTTTGGCAGAAATGTGAAGGATGAATAAGAGTTTTTCAGGCCAGCCAGGTGGAGATGGGCATTCCAGGCAGAGAGAATGGCTTTTCCCATGTGAAGTCATAAAGGCAAAGTCACTCTCTTGTACTTGGAAAGAGCAAAATGATGACCATAGAGGAAAGGAACGTGAAGCTAGAGTGGTGGGGTTTAGATCACCAGGACACTCTGTGCTATGGTGGAGATGCTGGATTTTTTACTGGAGAAGATTCAGATACACAGAGGATGTGTAGCCATGGATGACAGAATGAAAGTGCTATTTAGAAGGAAACTTCTATATGTCAACTTAGAAAGTGTTTGGATAGGAGACTAGGCTGTGGCAGGGAGACCAGTTAAATGTACAGTGTGTTCCTTGGGAGAGATGATTTACTACTGGACCAAATTCTCTCTCTGTATGTGTGAGTGATGAATTCAAGAGATATTTAGGAAGTAGAATTGAGAGGGCTCACTGAGACACTGGATGAGATGGGGAGGATGAGAGCCCTGTCTGGTAGCTGCTATTCTTCTGGTATCATTTATTAAGATGAGGAACTAGGGCCTCCCTGGCGGTGCAGCGGGTTAAGCAACGCACTAAGAAGCAAACCGCAGCCACTGCAGCAGAGTTCGATCCCTGCCTCCAGCCAGGGAGGGGACCCACATGGCGCAGCAGACCTTTCCTGCCTCACTTTTCCTGCCTCACCCGCTGCTCCCCTCAGCAGTGAGTTTCAGTCAGCCTGCCTGTTCTGTTCCTGACTCTCTGGTGAATCCTCTCACCTCCCTGGACTCTGGCCTGTACCCCAGCTCTTTTATGCATAGATAAATAAAATATTTTTTTGAAAAAAGATGAGGAACTAAAGAAGAAATGGGTTCTGGGTAGGAATATGGAGCTAGGAATGGTGATGTCTTCCCAATGGCTTCTCTAGACAGTAGAGGAAGGCCTGGTACTCAAACCACCAATCATGTGGTTGTAGGCAAGGACAATGAGACCCCCTTAAATTGTGTTACCAGGACTTTTTTAAGCGAAAGAAGAGTAGTGCTGTCTCTGGAGAATCGGTAGGAAAAGGATGACAGTAAGCAGATGCCATACTTCATGCCAAGTATTTAAACAAGCTCACTTTCCCCATTCTAGAAGCTGAGTCTTTCTGATGCTGACTGAGTAAGGTGCATTTTAAACAGGTATTATAAATGCCTGAATTGAACCATTTAAAAGAAAACATAAATCTGAGTCAGAACTCTGTGGAGGAAAAAATAATCAACACTTAGAGGCAAGTTGAGGTAATATTACAGCTTATTTGGCCCCAGCCTGAGGATGCTTCTTCATACCTAACACCCCAAGATATGATTTTATATATGACAGGTGCCCATTCTTGTCAATTGTTCCTGCTGGGCAAGTGATGGTAGCGAAATGTCAGTTGGCAACAGGGGTGTTAATAATCACGACAGACTCACAAGGAGGCATTTCATAAACTTCCTCAGCAGAGTTCACATGAAAGGGTAATTGGCAGGGACCTGGCCTCCTGGAAGGCCACTTGTATTCAGGTGTTCAATTCTGCCGAATGCTTTATGAGAACAAATGCAGTCCCCTAGTGCTCGAGCCACTACAAAATTGCTCTTTATATTGAAAACAGGTTGATGGGAGTTGTGTCTCTAGAGTAATGCAGGAAAGGAGGCAGTTACCAGTCAAGAGGCACTAGAGCAAGGTGACCAGCTGCCATTATACATTCTTGGTTGACAACCAAGAGAGCACCATTTCTTTGTCAATCTATTTGATCTGTTTTAACCTTTATCAAACCAGACCTTGATATGAGTCTGATTTCCCCATCCAGGCTTTTGACCTGCGTTTGGAAAGAAAGTCAAGGGGTGTGGCCTAATGGAGTGGGTGGGTACTACAAAGGGAGCAACAGAGTGAGCCACCATGTTTAAACTTCATCTTGGCCAATGTATTTGGGAAAGCCTCTTCCTACAGTGAAAAGTCTCTGCAGTGAAGAAACCTTTTAAAGTTTATGCTAGCACTTACAAAACTAATTCAATCATAGATCTTGTTTTCATTTTATTAACATCCCCCTGAACTCTGGTTATTTGTAACCCACTTTAGATGGTGGTACTAGAGGCAATAAGAGCAGTAAGCTATTATTAGAGAGGATTTTCCCTCCTCTCTATTGGTGAGACTTTGGGTCGATAAGAAATGACCCATCAACCCCCTGCCAACCTTTGTTTCTAGAATACCTAAGTCCACTGAAATTTGCAGCTAAGGGGGAAACTGTATCTTAGTTTAATGACTAGGAGTTTCATGATCTTGGGGTCACAGTTGTGAATACAGTGATGAGTTACTCTCCAGAATGAGGGGAAGTAATGGACAAGGTATAGGGCACTGAGTCCAGTATAAGCTCAGGACAGTTCCTGCAACCTAAATAATTTCCTTCTTCTTTCTCTTCTCTATTTCCCCTAACAGTGCTTTGTCATTCTGAGTGCTTGACCTGGACCTAAAGTAGGTGCTCGATTTATAAAGAAAAGGCACAGGCATTCCATGTGTCTGGAGGCAGTAGACTCATGGATCGAGTCATGAGCTGTCTCCTGTGACCTAAGTGGTAATGGAGACATTTCTAATCCACACGTGGTACCATTTGATCCACCTGAAACCTTAAATTAATCCCATAGGTGAGCTGACTCTAATCATGCCTTCAGCCTGCCTGATCCTTCTCTAGCTTGCTCCTGTGAAAGGAGTACAGAGCCCTCCATGATATACAGATAGATTTCCTTAAACCCTGCTCTAGGCTCCACAAAGGGCTGAGGCACAGGAATTTGTCCCCATAAGCACTTCTATACCACACTGTATGTGCAGAGACAGTCTTAATGGTTTCAGTTTAGCATGTCCAATTAACATTGCTTGAAGGATGGACTTACATACCTTCTATTTTACAATACCAAGCGAGGAAAGTACTTCCCAGTCAAATACAGTGTTCATCTCCAAAATACAGTCAGATAAAAGACATGAAACTAGTTCACATAAAACCTGTTCAAATACACCAATTCTCCTACAATTTTTACCTTAATACCATCATCTCTTAACCATAAATTCCATATTAGGACTTCATCAACAGGATTTGGTTTTATAATACTAGGTAGAAAGGGTATTCCCCAGTATTATATAGCATCCATTTTCATAAATCACTGAGATAGAGGAAACACAACTTCTGCATTAAGCCCACTCAAACATTCTAACTTTCATAATCTCATTTGCTATTACATTTTTATATTCTCCCAATCAAACTGTAGCCTGAGATAGGGCTTTCCCAGTGAGTTTGGTGCCACAGTTCATGGAACTCCTGTATTAAAGAGTGGTGGAAAATTCTCCAACCCCTGGACCACTTCACCCACTCTCAAGCAAAAGGTTTTGGGTCCCTAGCCAGGTATCAAACCAAGGGACCCTGGTCCTTTTGTCAATCTTTATTTTTAATAATCTGCTTAAGTTGCCCCAAGCAATTGCTGGTCAGATTTTTCATTGTAAATATTTGGGCCTCAGGCCATTGAAATTTCCCTAAACTGAGGTAAAGTATGTGGACTTCTTTGGAGCCCTTTAATTTGGGGGAAACAGAAGGAGGTCCTTTAGTCCACTCAACCTTCAGTAGTGCTGAATTAAAAATTTGTTTTAATCCCATCAATGTACATTTTATTCCATTTCATAATAACCATCTAGGAATGCCCAGCCTGCTGGGAGGAGTCCTGTGACATCCCCTTTCTGTTTTCTTTCCTTTGCTCCTATCAGTTTTTGCTTTATTCACCTTATTCCTTTATAACCACTTAAAGATTTCCACCTTGTTGGGAAGAATCCCTTTACTCTCCCCTGGCCTTTTCCCATTCTCTTGTTAATTAACCTAATGTTTTTATTAGCATCTCTAAAACCCATGAGAGGAAGCTCAGACAACAAATTCAACAAAGCTTCTGGAATTGTCCCTTCGTTTTGCAACAATAAGGTTACATGATGTGCTCATGTGAAAGGAGCCCCTTAGCTACAGCATTTACAATGAGCTGGAAAATGCGTACTCAGTGGGTGGATACCCCACTCATCATAAAACCAGTGCCACAGGGCTTGCGTAGGTTACATATCAGTTGCTGTATGTGGGTGTTCCACTTGGCATTGACAGGGTATGGACAGTCAGAGTAAACAGACCTTAAAGTGACTTTGATCCAGTCTACCAGGCTGACTGTTCCCTTAGGAATAACTTCCTATATTTCTGGGTCACATATAGTCCTCTCGGATTGTTCCACTGTGTGCATATTCTTCCATGCTGCAGCATTCAAAGCCAGAGACACAGTTCCCACGTCAGTCACAATCCATTTTAGTAAAGGTTATTTAAGAAGCTGATGATGGAAATCCACAAAATGAAACAACTCTTTCACACTATACCCCCTAGTTTCAGTGGTTCCTTGATTTTGCCCATTAACCACAGTTTTGCTGATAAGAGGTCTGTCTTCATGGCATGTTCTGTTGTCCCAGCATCATTTCTAACTTGAGAAGCAGCTTTGAGGCCAATGGCTCAGGCTCAGATCGAACTGAGCCTGAACTAGGCTTAATATCTCAAGTTGGATTAGCATCAAGGTTCAACCTAATCCTTTACTTCACTTTTGATCTTTACTGTTACAATAACAATAACCAACAGATTGTAAGATTAGCATGTTTCTTATTATTTTGAATTTCCTTGTATATCCAGTGAGTTCCCTCTGTTGGAGTCAGGTTTATAGATATTTCTAAATTCCACTGGTAACATTTACCTTGAGTAACTGATCACAGTGCAGCTGCCATTTCATTGCATAGGTGACTATGTATAACCTTCCACCAATCAAAGGGCTGCCTCCCTTTGCCCTTCAATCTTTTTTTTTTCTAATCATATGATTCCATGAGCTGGAACCTTTCTAGAAAACCTCATTTCTCCGACACCAACTCAAGGTTCTGAACCCACTTCCAATAGGTGAATATGGGAACATTTTCCCTCTCACTACCAATATTGTAACACCAGCTGGGGGTCATGCAGTTCAGCTCAATTCTGACACTATGTACCTGGAGGTAGCATCAGGTTCCACCTGTTAAGGACTACTTCCCCCACCCTCACGCCACCTCAGGTAACAATTACAAGTCCACATTGGTACCTATGCTTCTGATAGACCAGCTGTACATTGGAGGTTCCAAAAACCCCTCCTTCAGTTTGATTTGCTGGAGTGGTTCACAGAACTCAGGGGAAAATTTTACACACTAGATTACCAGCTTATTATAAAATAATAAGATAAAAAATAAAAATAAGAATGGAATAGCCAGATGAATAAAAAAATAAGAAAAAAAATAGCTGGGTGCCCAGATGCCGAGAGTAAAGTAAGGGGCAATGGGGCAAGAACATGGAACATCTATGCCCTTTCCAGGCACACCAGTCGCCCAGCACTGCAAGCTCTCCAAATCCATCCCTGTCCTTTTGGATTGGTATGGAGGCTTCACTGAAATTATTAGCCATTGGTGATTGAATTCAATCTCTAGTCCTCCTTTTCCTAGAGGTGTGTGTGTGGGGGGGTGGTGAGTGGGACTGGAGTTCACTCTCTAATCATGTGGTCGGTTCCACTGGAAACCTGCTCCCATTCTTAGGTGGGCTCCACAAGTCACCTCATAAATATAACAGAAGATGCCTTCATTGCTCTCATCACAGGAAATGCTGAGAGTCTTTCAGGAGTTTTGTCCCTGAAAGGGGTATGATGATCAAATATATATATTTCTTGTTCTAAATCATATTACCGAGTACATTAAGATATTTTTGTATTCTTTATTTTTTTGTTCTTGATTCAGAATCGTTAAGTTAGCTTTGGTAGTCCCTCATCCAGAGGAATAAATAATAGCTTTACTGTTTCTTTTCTTTGGTGAGTGATGCTTTCTTGAGTGAGAAGTTAGTTGTGCCCTTCCATTAATTCCTTTAAAAATATGTCAGGCTGGCAAAAGCATTCAGGACTATTTACGTGACTTCCTGGAGATGCTGAGTGCTTGTTTCTCTCTCTCTCTCTCTCTCTCTCTCTCACACACACACACACACAGCCCTAACTCTACTTCCTCTCCTAGTCCAGTGAGAATGGATTCATCCACTTTAGACTCTGTGGGTAGATCCATATCGAGTGTTGCATGCACTGTCAAGAGAAGGTGACAAAACTGTGAACTGAAAGTAGGGGAATGAAGGACCAAGCATAAAATAGGCAGAAGAGGAGAGGGCAGGCTTACGTGGAGAATGCATTGTTCTGTTTCTCACAGCGGATCCCCTTGCAGTTGTTAGGCTCATCGATTGCTCTGGTCTCATAATAAAAGTAAAGCTGGTTCAATCCATTGGCAAAAGCCAGCAGTACCAGGCAGTAGATGAAAAGGAATTTGAGGATATCAAGCAGCATGCGCCCCAAAGAAATCTGCAGAGGCCCTAAATGGGAGTTGGCTGTGAACAGGGATATGAGACGCAAGGAACTTAAAATGTTGGATATCGCAAACAGTGCTTCTGCAATCAGCGTTGGGTGCCACATCTCCCATTCTTCTCTTGGCCGAGAACCATTATACTGAAAGAAACAAGTGCACAACATGAAAGGTACAGTGAGCATTTATAAAACGTTCCCCTCCCTCTTTCATTCCTTCCACATTCAAATAAAGCCACCAAAGTATGCATCAAACATACCATGGTCCCTGTGCATGGCACGATTCGTTTCTCTACTTTTCCCCACTCGATCAATACATGATGCTAACATCTCTCTTCCTCCCACTCCCACCCAAATAAATACCCAGACTGAATTTTGGAGACGTCATCTGGAGCAGCCTCCTGTGGCTTATCAATTTTGTAACTGTGAGTTTACCAGATGTTGGAACAGAGTCATTGGTACACCCGAGCTTCTGGGGACACATTGGTCTGCTTCCCAATGAGATTTCACCTCAGATCTGCCTCTTCAATTCCACACTGTGCATGAGCACCAGGGACAATTATCAAAACAAGGGGGAGAGTCAGCCTCCTCAGTGTGCCATGTTTGTCCTGACTTCCCTGATGACTGCAGTATGGGGCTGATAGAACGTCCTCAGAGGGGCATTGCTCAGAGATTTCCATTGAATTTTTAGCAGTTTATAATGTATTCCACAGCATTGGAAATAGCATGTTAACGTGCCAGGTAGTGAATCTAGCATGCACTTTATTATTGCTCCTTTGCCAGTCCTATGAGTTAGCGTGTCCCTCCAGGACAAATGAAGAAGCAGGGGTTGAATGAGGGGAAGAGTCAGCATTTCTGGGGTTGTTTGCCCGTATTTTTAGTCTTATGCACTTCTAGCTCCTGGAACATGGAGGGGGTATCTTTGTGGAAAGATGGTTTACTTGCAAGACCTGCGCTCTAATTTGGGCTTTGTTCCATAAAACTGTCTCTCTCTCTCCATTTCACCATTGAATGTGAATATCTACTCCTACCCACTGCACACATTTGCGATTATGTAGCCATATGTAAAAATCTGTGTACTCCATAAGGGGAGATGTTATGGAAATATAAGAAATTGCTTATTACCTTCCCCAAGACAGAAGTAGATTTTTCCTGGGATCCAATCTGAAGCATATTGCCTTGAGCTCTCATCTAAATATCACAATTTCTCAGGACTAAATGTAAACAACTTTTCTGAGCAAATGTAGCATTGGGGGCCAAATTATATTGTTAGCATTTTTAAAGTGTGCTTTACTTCCAACAATTAAAGAAACTGGTGGTGTTGAAATCATCTGTGTGTATCCAATATTCTTCACTGTCAGAGTTTGTAGACACCTTGCCACCATGTTCGTTTCAGATCAACTTTAGATGACCAATTAGCTCAATATACTCTTGGTCACATCTACATTTTGTCTTCCAAAAAAAAATTTTGCTTCTTCTCCACGAGGGTTAAACATTGTTATGCCTGTTTTACAAGTGGAAGAACTGAGAATCCAGAGAGGCCAGTGACTTGCTTTAGATCATATAGCAAAGGGGTGACAGAGCCAGGACTAAAACTCAGGTCTCAAACACTCAGCGTAGCACTATTTCCATTAGATGTCACTTATAGCTGATATAACAGCACATATGTTAGATAATAAGCCCCTAAAGTCTCTAAAGATTTATAGGTTTATATGGAGAGAGTCTTTGCCAATAAAACATATCTTGTCTTAAAACAAGAAATCATCAACTGGAGCATGCCTAACTCTTAATTTAGGGTTTTCTCTCTCCACAGGTAGAACTGTAACTGCAGGGAAGTCTGTTGCCCATGTAATGGTGAGTATTCATTTGTAGCATACTCAGAAGTGTGAGAGATGATTTTTTCCCAAAAAATCTGTTTTTCATTTTTGTAACTTTGAAGAAAGATATTATGGAATATGAGAACAGAGACTAAATTTGTAACTCATTTAACACTGAAGTCAACAAAATTCGTCAAGGGCCAGGTAGTACATAATTTTTGGTTTTGTGGCTTATAAGGCCCCTGTCACAACTGCTCAACTCTTTCTTCGTAGAATAGACAATATGTAAACAAATGGATATGTCAAATTTGGCCTGCAGACCGTAGTTTGCTGACCTTTGACTTAACACAAGTGGCTTTCAAACTGTGTTCCTTGACGCTTGAGGGTTCAGTAGCGACATCTGGTGGTCACTGTGGGAGCCAGAGGAGGCCTAGAAGACTCATGCTCAATCCAAATTCCATCCTTCGAGCTCATTAATATGTTGGAATTCTGCATAGAATTTTACTTCAAGATGTGGTTCCATGGGAGAAAAATTAGAAGGTTGAAAGCCACTAAGCTAGTCCAATCTTCATTTTCATGAAAGGCAGACTCTACGGTGTAGAGAGGTATAAGGGTTGTCTATGGTAATTCAGCTCCTGAGTGTCAGAGCAGGGATTAAATTCAGGTTTCCTGACTCTTGAGTTAGTGATATTGGGTGGTAAGTGCTTTTCTTATATTCATTGAGATGGAATACAGATTGAAAATTGACCTCTATGTCTTTCAAAAGGATGTAAATTTCACTCTATCAACTCAAAGCAAAATATGAACAGAGACAGCCTGATGTGGGAACTCAGTAGAAATAAGGATGGGAGTAGGGGGCTGGCTGGAGAAAGAACCCCAATTCAGTGAGTATCAAACTTAGTCAGACTTAGTCTAAACATTTGGAAGTCAGGAAATGGTGGGGCAAGTCAAGGTGTGCTAACCTAGAAGACAGTAGCACAATCATTTGTCACTTGTAGGGTTATATAGGGGCACTGAGAACCAATCTTATGTGTACTTATTCCTTTTGAATTCTTTTGTGTTTGCCTTCACGTTCCTGTTGTTGTAGATTGTGTGAGGTAGAGTACATATTGTTGACTAGTTTTTTGCTCTGATAAGAGATCTTCTTTAAAGCCAGCTTATCCTGGGATGGTTCTGTACTGCCTCACTAACAGTGATCTAAAATGTCTCAGGGGATCTGGGGATCAGCTCTTGTGGCTTTACCTCATGAAGGTTGTCTCAACCTACTTGGAGAAATTCATTTCAGACTGGTGTGCCTCTGTGGAAGTGTGGAACAGATTCCCCATGTACAGTTTTTCATTGCAAATACAAAGTTTACATGCAGTATGTCTTGCTTTGTAAATCCTTCTTTTTCAAGAAGGCCTCCAACTTCTTGGGAAAGGTCTCCTTTGAGTTAAGTGAGGAGCATTTACTCAGGTTAGTAGAGATGTTTTATCCTTGCACTATGTGGGGGGAAGTGCCTAACTCCTTGGAAACCTTGCCAGTTTAGTTGGACAGGTTATGTGACTAGCTACTGCTGGGCATCTAAAAACCTATATTCACATCCCTAAGAGTTAATCCTTTTCTTATCATTTCTTCCTAACTTTCCTATTTAAGCAAAACCCAATTTCTAGATTGATAATTTATTGTTCCTCCAGTATATAAATATCACTTCCAAAGGAAGAAGTTTTTTTTTTTTAGGTAGACTGTATTACTTAGTCAGCAGAGTGCCAGAATGACATGGATTTCTTCCAGGCACATTAACCAAGGAATCAAACATTTTCCTCACCAGCTTTTTCTTGTAAGGAAGTTGTAAGTATGTGTTAAACGGTCCCAAGTATAAGGCATACTCTTAGGCTTCTTTCAAAAATGTTTTTATGACTGCATTCAATATTCATGTTCCATATAACTAACTCCCAAGGTCTTAAAATTTATGCAATATGCATATTAGAGATATAAAAATAAACGAAGCTGGGTATTTGGGGGACAGCCATATTTCCATTCTGAAACTCCTTAATGTGGGATTTAGTGCCAGAAAGCATGACTGAGTAGATGATTTTGAAGACTGAATTGTCAGTCTTTCATCATACTGGGGAAGTTCAAATCAGGGGAGAAGAAGTACAACCAGTTCATTATCTAATGAGTACCAAACCCGAACTTGGAGCCTGTGACTACCCAATGTGAGTGTTGAATGAAAGCTAATTTCCAGGGTAATCCAAGTTGTACATTGTGTGGCAAAAGCACCAAGATGGTGTATATGTGTGTAAATATTATCTGAATTGGTAGAGAAACATACTCAAAAAGGATTCGTAAGCTGGAATGATCATCCTGGTGGTGGAAGTGATGAGGGAGGCAGAGACAATTAAAAATCTATGTCCCCTGCAGTGAAGTTTCTAGGGTTCTGCTACCTGGCATATGAAGAACACTTGAGCAAAGTGTGAATATTTAGCTTTTGAGAAGAGACAACTCAGCAGGTTAGGGAACAGATGACTTCTCATCGGAAGCACTATTATGGAAAAGGAACAGTCTTCTATTTGACCCCACGGGGAAGAAGGATTACTAATGGATATGTCACAGGGAGTATAATATTAAAAAAATATAAAGCAGCATTTTTTAAAGTGAAGTGACAAGAGCTGAGAAAGGTTTTTGGAGATAGCAAATTCAGTGAATTTCCTCTTCCTAGCCTATGCAAGTATCTGTGGACCATCTTTTTTGGCACGAATATTGTCGAAAAATGATTTAAACATTGACTGGATGGGTGGGTGACTGAAGATCCGTTTTTACACTTAGAATTTACGAATGTAAAGATTCATTTGCAAATTGCCACATTCTTCACTTTTTTTGTTTTTGTTTTTCTTGCTTACTTGGACATTGCTAACAAACCATTGAAAAATTTTCTATTTATAGGGTACTCTCCTGCATGGATAGACTGTCATCAGCACTTTCACTCTAAACTCTTTATTCTATCAGTGCTAAAGTAATGTAACCAAAATCATTGCTTAAAGAATGGTAGGCATTCCAAGTTACCTTGACATAGGCCACAATCTTCAAGGAAATGGTTGCCAGGTATAGTGAGTTCATTGCAAAATCCATCAGGTTCCACCAGTCATGGATATATTCAGTAAATCCACCATCCCACATTTCCTTTATCTCCCCCCAAATGAAACCTGAAGAATGGAGGCACAAGGGTTATTTCTACGCGGGATCATAACAACCATCATAATAGCATCTGCCCCAGGTGAAGAAAGATGAAATCAGTGAATAAAGTAGGGTCAGTGCCATGAAACCCCTAGAGATAGCAATTCCTTTCATGGCGGGTTCTTTCCTACCTCACCACCCAGTCTTGAACTTGTTGAACCTGACAGGCTTTATCTGAAGATGCCCATATGTTATTATACTTTTCCAGACATTACTCCCTTTTAGCATTGCTATTGTAGTTGCTGGAATGGTGTTGTAATTTCTGGTATCTAATTCTGTCCTCTCCCCATTTTGGTGTGGGTATAATTTCATTTATAAATTAATTAGTTCATTATTATCCCATAGTCATTAGTTTCCAGTATATATTGGAGGGAAAACTTCTCAATGAATTTTGCATTGAGCAAGATGAGCATGGACCTAATTACTGCAATCTGAGGCTGAATATAGGCAGTGGACTCACAACTAATTTAGAATCACTTTTGCTCCTTTCTCTCCTTATTGGGTCGGATTGCACTGAATTCTGCCTGGTGACATATGTGTTCTTTATCCTTGGGGTGTGGAATACAGTAAAAGTCGTGTCTGTGGTCTAAAGTAGTGCTTCTCAGACTTTTAAATGCATGTGAATGAGTTGGGGATAGTGTTGAAATGGAGGTTTTGAGTCTAGATAGCCAGGGTAGGTCTTGAGATTCTGTAGGTCTAATAAGCTACCAAGGGATGCTGAAATTGCTGGTTTGAGAACCAATATTTGAGGAGGAAGAATTTTGGAGGAGTTCAATGCATGGGAGTGTCCGATACTATATAATTATGCCTAAAGACAACTGGTACATCTGCTTAGACCACGAGTTTTGTGAATCATCCAAATAGGATGTGGATCCTGAATAAGCACTGAGACAGCATGGAGTAGCCACAAGAAAGCAGCAGGTTCATGTGCCCCCTGCAGTTTTGGAAAAAAGGGCATTGTATAGATTGATCAGTATGTACCCTGCCTACTTTACCTGGGTCATGTCCTGACTGATATGTGACTTTTCTTCTAAACCACCTGACAGACAACTTTCCTGTTCTTAAAGATGTTGGGCTGGCATAAGTAAGCCTCGGGTACATTGCCTGTCTCAGTGTGGACCAAGGAATACTAAGTGACTGGTCTTCCAGGGAACTGGAAGAAGGAACTGCATTTCTGAGACTCTCAACAAAGGGCTAACCCATTGCACAGAGAGAAGGCGACCCCATTTAAGGCCAGAATATGCCAACTGCCTATTCCAGTAATTTCTTGAGCTAGTTGGGCCTAGCTCCTAGTTCCTTGGACTCACCGAGAACCCACGGCAGTATCATCCATTCCACGACAGTTGGGGGAGGCCCCTGAACATGGAGGTCTGTCCTGACAATGTGCTGAGAAGCCAGGAGAAGCATGAAGAGGAAGGTC
Source organism: Galemys pyrenaicus (assembly GCA_019455555.1). Lineage (NCBI taxonomy): Eukaryota > Metazoa > Chordata > Mammalia > Eulipotyphla > Talpidae > Galemys > Galemys pyrenaicus. The sequence goes on along the minus strand of JAGFMF010011865.1, from coordinate 4,983,229 downwards.
AGATACGAAGCTGTGTGACAGATGAACTTGATAAAGGGTTTCTTGATGAACAATCCAAGGTTGCTCCTGGGTGAGATCAGATACGCTATAGACAGCATGGGAAACAGGAACCCAATGGTCATGCAGGTCAGAAGCTTGACTACCCAGTGTTTCCGCCGCCATCCAGGAAAGCCGTCATACCACAGGGTGGCAAGTAACTGTTGGCAATTGGGCTGAGCAACAAACTGGGAAAAGAAGAGAATTGGTTAGATATCTGGGGTGTCCAGAGGACAGCTCATCCCTAACACCTCTCCTAGTTTACAGCCAGCTACATGGCCTGTCTCCAGGAGAAGCCCAATTTCCAGGTTTCCGTGAATGGGTCTTACTACAGAGATAGATCTACACGTTCAATTATGAGACCAGAACTTCCTCAGGGTCGATTGTGTGTTCCATATATTAAGCAAAACCATTCTGTTCAGTTTGGTTTTGGCATGTCTCCTCACTTCTCCCATCAAGTTGGAGAAATGGCTCCTGAAACCTGACTCTACATGGGAATCACCCAGGGAAAATTAAAAATCCTGATTTCAGGGTCACCCCCACAGTCTGACTGAGTCTCTTTACCTGTCTCGTAGCAGAGAATCGTGGGCATATTTCATTTCAAATTGATTCACTTTTACTCATTCGCTTAACCACTGTGAGGTTATCAACAAATGTGTACTCTGCAAATGTAAACTAGCAGGGAATAAGCTCACGCCTGTGGCTGTTGTTTGGAATGGAAATGAGCTCCCTTTTTGATTTTTCTTTTTTTTCCTCTTTGGTATAGAGCACCTCTTGGCTGACTAGAAATGAATTAGGTGGCTATTCTGCCATCTATTTAACACTCTCTCTAGTCTAGACATGTAAAGTAGGAAAAAATGTTTGGGAGCCAATACCACAACACTGTATAGAAACTCAGTTGGGATTTTTCTTGAAGGCAGTCTACAAAGTGTCATTGATTAATAGTTTAGGAATCATCAGCATTTCAAATCACCCTCCAGCTGCTACTTCCTGGTAAGCAATTCAATAGGGAGCTTAACTGTCAGCTGTGATTTTAAATACTGCCTTTATTTGACTATTCCAGCTTCCCATGAGGAGGGTTAAATAGAGCTGCATTGTATAGCTTACTAGTACAAAGGAAATAAATTTCTTCCATCTTTTACCCAACACCCAAGGTAAACTAGCTCACTTTTGCTTGAGCACAGAGCGAGACTACTCTCCTAATTTCCCTTGCAGTGAAGTATGGCTGCATGGCTAAATTCTCTATAATGGAAAGTGAGTGCCACATCTGGGTTTGTCCTATAGAGAGCTTCCATGTGTGTTCCTCTATATTTGTTCCTCCTCCTAGTTGACTGGGATGTGTTGAGCTAGCATGACCTAGGGTCTTCTGTCAGCCCATACCCTTCAATGATCATGTGGAGTTGAACTATCCTGCTGACCGAGAACACCTATCTTGGACTGTCATGTGATTGAGAAAATTTTATTGTAACTGAACTATTACATATGCTGGGGTTTAACCTACACTAAAGCAACTTTCTATGACAAAACTACTAAAAGTAAGCTCTTAAATCTTTTTATCATGTGATCTAATTTTCACCAAAGCTGTTCTTGATCCCCTCACATCTCCCTTTCATGCATCCATGGACAGAAAGACATATTACTCTATCTCTTTCTACTCTTTGGCATTATTGTGTACATGAAAGGCTGGGGTTAAAGAGTACAAGAAAAAAGCACAGAAAAGTAGAAGAGTAAAGCAAGGTTTTTGGATACAAAGTACTGGGAGAAAGCATCGGGAGCTCACATATAGACAGCTGTAAATGAGTAAAGTAAGGATTCTAGAATGGATATGAACAAAACATAATGGGAACACAAAAGAGGCCAAGTGTGAATTGTCCAGCAAAGAATTCCTGGAGCAGGTGATCCTGAATCGAGTATTAAAGGATGTATAGAGATTGGCTAGGTGTGGGCTAGGATCAGGAAAGGGAGTAAACAGTCAAAGCAAGAGGGAAAATATGACTAAAGGCACAGACATGAAAACAGCCTGACTTATATGGAAAACTAGCCTAGTATTAGATGGAGGTCATTTGAACTACAAGACTGCTAATAGCAAAAGATGAGGCAAGAGAGGTATCAGGGATTACAGAAGATCAAAATGATAGTCTTTGATCATTATAAATAGTGTGATTCATTTTAATGGCAATGGGGATCCATAAGCAACGTGTGTGTGTACGTGTGTGTGTGTGTGTGTGTAGAGTAGTATAGCCAAGCACAGTTTAGTTTTGCTTCATACATCTATATGAAGGTCTCAATATGCTACACATGTAGCCTTGGTATATAGTAGGCTACACCATCTAAGTTTTGTTAGGTGATGCTCACACAACGTTGAAATTGGCTAATGATACATTTCTCAGAATGTATTCAGTCACTAGGCAATGTGTGGTTGGCTAAAACTATAGACTCTGGAGCTAGATTGTATTGGCTCTCTCTGTTCAATGTCTTCATATAAAGATTGGAGATAATAACAGTATTATGTAGGGTTGGAGTGATGATAAAGATCAGTTACTACATATGAAGCACTTATAACTATGTCTAACATGTCATAAGGGCGCATTAAATCTTACTTGTATATGCCTTATGCATGTGACCAGATCAGATTTAGATATTAGGAAGATGGATTGGGGGCAAAGGGGGATGAAATTAGAGGCAGGAAGACCAGTTAGAAAGTTGTTGTCAATCTTGTACAAAATGATCAGGCTTGGAGTAAGGTAATAGCAGTGGAAATGGAGATGTGCTCAGATTGCAAACAGAGTGAGAAGGTGAAATTGGCAGGATATGGTGCTGGATGGGTATTGAAGTAATAAATGGTTTGGGAGGGCAAAGGGGAGGCACGCTCATCTTTTGGGTGCATTGGTGAATACTGGTGCCATTAACTGAGAGTGGAAACACTAAATCTGGACAGGTTTATGGAGATGCATGCATATTTACACACGCTGAATTAGATTTGACTGTGAGACATCTAAATGGAAATATCTGGACTGATGGACTAATGGAGGTTTGTGGACTTGTTCTGTAGAGGGCCATACAGTAAATATTTGGGTCTTAGCATGGGTCTTAGCAGGCTATGTTAGCCAAAATTACTCAGCTCGGCTGTTTTGGCACAAACTCAGATATAAACATTATGTCAATATAAGTGTATGGGTGTGACTGTGTGTCAATAAAGCTTATTCAAAAAACAGGGAACAAGTTATTTGCCCAGCTTTGTTCGACAATATTGATCCCTGCTACTGCCAGAAGCAAATATTTGGACCACTTCAGCAGTGGTCATTATGACCTCTTGGGATTTCCTTTCTTGTGTATTCCCAAGAACTCTGATCCCAGAAATAACTTTTCTCTAAAGCAGAAATGCAGCCATGAAAAAAGCTTCTTTTTAATAGTGAATATTAACATCCCACTTTAATCTTTAACGCTTCTCCTTTTCTCAATTTGGCTAAAGATGATCTTTTAAAGTAAAACAGGTTTTTATTTTCTATTTTTATATCTGTCAAGAGTATTGTAGGGCATTTTGGATTCTGGCAGAACAAACTGCAATTAGAATATTATAAAGGAAATTTTTATTAAGCCACCATGTAATATCTAATCCCAAAACATCTGTGAGTTTAGGAAAGGCAATCCCTATTCCTGCTTGCACAGTGAATTTCATATTCGCAGCTTATTTTATCCATCTTTAATTGATTTCAAAAATACCATTGTTCGTTGATTTCAAAAATACCTCAGAAAGAGGGATGGCAGGAAAAACAGGAGTGCGTGTATGTGCTCTACATCTGATTGCACTGAAAACCAAACTGTACAGAGCCTAAAGCAGTTTTTAAAATTCTGATGGTATTTGATTTATGTTCTTTTGCTGCTTGTGCCATTGCTGCATATCCAAGAAACCATCACCTGTCTCAGGGTCAAAAAGATTCACACCTGAGTTTTCTTACCTGAGTTTGATAGCTTTAGACCTTGTCTTTGATCTATTCTGAATTCATTTTTGCATATGATGTGAGAATGAGGTCAAAATTAATTCATTTGCATGTGGATATTAATTGTCTCAGCATCATTTTAAGAACAGATCAGTATTTCCCCCCCCTAAAGTGTTTTGGCACCCTTGTTGGAAATGAGCTAGCTATAAATGTAAGGGTTCTGTTCTGTATCACTATGTCTATCTTTATGCCAACACTACACTGTCTTCACTGCAGTGGTTTTGTATGTATTAAGTTTTGAAATCAGGAACCATAACTTTCAAATTTGTTCCTCTCTTCAAGATTGTTTCGGCTGTTCTTCATTATGTTTCCAGTTGAATTTTGTCGTTACCTTGCTAATTTCTGTTAAAACCAAAAGAAACCTAAGGTTTTGATAGGGATTGTGTTGAATCTTAGAACAATTTGGAAGAGTATTGCCATCTTAACAGAATTAAGTTTTCTAGTACACAAGCATGGACCATCTTTCCATTTGTTCAGGTTGACTTCCATTATATTTTCCAGCAATATTTTGTTGTTCTAAGTTTACACGTTGTATACTTTTTTTTGCTAAATTAAGTCCTTAATTTTTTACTCTTTTTGATACTAATGTAAATGAATTGCTTTCTTAATTGTGGTTAGTTGTGGTTTGCTTATTGCTAGTGTTTAGAAACAATTGATTTTGTATATTGATCTTGTATCCTGCGATCTTGCTGAATTCATTTATTATTACTAATTTTTTTTAATTCCTTAGGATTTTATGTATACAAGCTGACATTGTCAGTGAATATAGGTAGATTTACTGGTTCCTTTGCAATGTGAAAACATTTCATTTTTTTTCTTATGTAATCGACCTGGATAGAATCTCTAATACAGTGATAAATAGATGTGGTGAAAGTGGACTTCCTTGTCTGTTCCTGGTTTTAGGGCAAAAACTTTTGATTGTTCTTCATTAGGTATGATATTAGCTATGTGATTTTCATATATGGCCTTTGTGAGGTTGAAAGATTTTTAAAAAATATATATATTTGACATCAATTGTGGTCCCCATGGTTTTTCCCAGCACCATTTCACCAGTGCACCATCACCTCAGTCCCATGTGCTCTTTCTGCCCTCAACCCACTCCCTCCCCACTCTCCACCAAGTGTTTGTCCTTGTCTTTTTGTTTTTGTTGTGTTTTTGTTATTATTGTTATTACTCTTTTCCTTGGTCGCTTATTAGGTTCCCTTATATTCCTCCTAGGGGGGAAACCATGTGGTATTTTTCTTTTGCTTTCTGACTTATTTCACTGAGCATCATTCCTTCTAGCTCCATCCATGTTTCTATGAATGACTCTGGTTTATCTTTTTTGATTGCTGAATAGTATTCCATTGTGTATATGTACCACATCTTGATGCAATCATCTGTGTTTGGGCATTTAGGTTGTTTCCAGGTCTTAGCTATTGTAAATAGTGCTGCAATAAACATGGGAGTACAGATATTCTTTTGAATCAGTGTTTTTATGCCCTTTGTGTAGATCCCTAGGAGTGGGATTGATGGGTCATATGGGAGTTCCAGTTGAATTTTTAGTAGTTTGAGGAACTGCCACACTGCTTTCCATAATGGTTGGACTAGCTTGTATTCCCACAAGCAGTATAGTAGAGTTCCTTTTTCTCCACATCCTCGCCAACAATTTGTTGTTGCTAATTTTTTTGATGTGTGCCATTCTCACTGATGTGAGATGGTATCTCATAGTGGTTTTGATGTGCATTTCTCTGATTGCAAGAGAAGTTGAGCATTTTTTCATATGCCTGTTGGCCATCTGCATTTTGTCTTTGAAGAAATGTCTTTTTAGCTCTTTTGCCCATTTTTGACTGAGTTGATTACTTTGTTTTGGTTTACTCTAGTTAGCTCTTTGTGGATCTTTGTAATAAGTCCCTTGTCAGTAGCGTTGTGTGCAAAGATTTTCTCCCAGTTGGTGGTGTGTTGCTTTGTTTTGGTTAGCGTGTTTTTTTCCTCACAGAAGCTTTTAAGTTTGATGTAGTCAAAAAAAAAAAGTTTGATGTAGTCCCAGCTGTTTATCTTTTCCTTCACTATCTTTGCTTTGGGTGCTCTGTCTTTAAAGATGTTACTGGGGTGCATATCATATATAGTTTTGCCTACTTTTTCTTCTATATATTGAAATATTCTGTATATTTCTTCTGTATATGGTTTCAGGTCTTATGTCTAAGTCCTTAATCCATTTTGAGTTGATTTTTGTGCATGGTGAAAGGCAGTATTCTAGTTTTGTTCTTTTGCATGTAGCAGTCCAGTTTGCCCAGCAACATTTATTGAACAAGCTGTCTTTATTCCACTGCATATTCTTTGCTCCTTTGTCAAAGATTAGTTGTTCATAAGCCTGTGGGTTTATTTCTAGGCTTTCTGTTCTATTCCATTGGTCTGTGTGTCTGTTTTTGTTTCAGTAGCATGCAGTGTTTAGTATTGTTGCTTTGTAGTATAGTTTGAAGCCTGGAAGTGTGATACCTTCATTCCCTTTTTTTTAGTCAGGAGAGATTTAACTATTTGAGGTTTTTTGTGTCTCCATATGAGTTTCATCAATATTTGTTCTCTTTCTTTGAAGAATGTCTTTGCAATTTTTATTGGAATAGCGTTGAATCTGTAGATTGCTTTTGGTAGGATGGCCATTTTGATGATATTAATTCTGCTAATCCATGAGCAAGGGATATCTTTCCATTTCTTTGTGTCTTCTTCTATTTCTTTTAGCAATGTTTTATAATTGTCTTTGTAGAGGTCCTTTACCTCTTTTGTTACATTTATTCCCAAGTATTTGATTTTTTTTGGTTTCAATTATAAAAGGGATGGTTTTCTTGATTTATTCTTCTTAAGATTGGTTGTTTGTATATAAGAAGGCTACTGATTTTTGTGTGTTGATTTTGTATCCTGCTACTTTGCCCAACCGGCTGATTAGTTTGATTAGATTCTCTGTAGAGTTTTTGGGATTATCTATGTATATTATATGTCACCTGCAGTGATAGTTTTACTTCTTCTTTCCCTATTTGGATTCCTTGTATGCCTTTTTCTTATCTTATTGCTCTGGCTAGGACTTCCAGTATTATGTTGAAGAGCAGTGGTGAGAGAGAGCATCCTTGTCTTGTTCCAGTTCTTAAGGGAAAGGCTTTTAGTTTTTCACCAGTGAAAATGATACTTGCCATGGGCTTGTCATATATGGCCTTTATTATGTTAAGATATGGTCCTTCTGAAAAGAACAACAATCAAAAAAATAAATACAACAAGAAACAAAAGACAAAGACAGTTCAAAGGCATCATGAGAGTTGGGGCGGGGAGGGATCAAAATGAGGGCAGAAAGAGTACAAGGGACTGGGGTGATGGTGCACTGGGGAAATGGTGGTGGGAACTCCATTGGGACTACAATTGATATCAAATATGTATAAATAAATTTAATAAAGAAATAAAAAAAAATATGGTCCTTCTATCCCAAGGATTTCAAGGGCCGTCTTCATAAACGGGTGTTGAACTTTAGCAAATGCTTTCTCAGTATCTATTGATATGATCGTGTGTTTTTTTTTCCTTCTTTTTGTTGATGTGATGGATTACATTTATTGATTTTCAGATACTGAACCATCCTCGTTATCCTGGAATAAATCCTACTTATTCATAGTGGATTATCTTGTTGATGCATTGCTGGATTCTGTTGGCTAAGATTTTATTTAGGATTTTTGCATCAGTGTTCATTAGATTGGTCTATAGTTTTATTTTTTGTGTTGTCCTTATTCAGTTTTGATATTAGTGTTATGTTTGCTTCAGTGTATTAGGTAGTATCCCTTTTTCAATTTTTTGAAAGCGTCTGTGTAGGATAGGTATTAGTTCATTTCTGAATGTTTTGTATAATTCATTTGTAAAGCCATCTGGTCCTGGACTTTTATTTTTTGGGAGGGATTTGATTACTGTTTCAATTTCACTCCTTGTAATTGGACTGTTTAGGTTTTGTATATCAACTTTAATCTAATTTTGGGTGATTATAAAGTTGTAGAAATTTGTTCCTCTCTTCTAGGTTGTTGATCTTGTTTGCATATATTTTTTCACAGTAGTCTCTTATTATTCTTTTGATTTCTGCTGAGTCTGTTGTGATTTGTCCTCTTTCATTTGTTATCCTATTTGTGTGTTCTCCCTTTTTTTCCCATCAGTCTGGCTAGAGGTTTATCTATTTTGTTAAGTTTTTCGAAGAATCAGCTTTTGGTTTCATTGATCTTTTGGAACATTTTCTTTTAATTCATTCATTTCTTCTTTGACTTTTATCATTTTCTTTCTTTTACTGGTTATTGGTTTTTTTTTCTTTTTCCAGTTCTTTAAGGTGTGAGATTAGGTTGTTTCTTTGTGTTCTTTCTTGTTGCTTGGTGTGTGCCTGTATTGCTATGTATTTTCCTCTTATAACTGCTTTTGCTGTATCCCATATATTCTGGAGAGTTGTTTCCTCGTTATCATTCATCTTAAGGTATTTTTAAATTTCTTCTTTGATCTCCTCATTTATACAATGGTCTTCCAGTAGTGTGGGTTTCAATCTCTATGTGTTGGGAGGTTCTTTGTTTTCTTTGCATGGTTTATTTCTAGCTTGACGGCTTCATGGTCAGAGAAGATAGTTGGTATGATTTCGATCTTAGAGTATCTGCTGATGTTTGTCTTGTGTCCCAGTATGTGATCAATCCTGGAGAATGATTCATGTGCACTTGAGAAAAATGTATACTCAGATTTTTGGGGGTAGAGTATTCTATAGATGTCCGTTAAGCCCATGAGGTCTAGATCCTTGTTTAGAGCTCTAGTGTCTTTGCTTATTTTTTGTTTTGTTGATCTATCCCTTGGTGAGAGTGGTATGTTGAAGTCTCCTACTATGTATGTATTTTATGTCTGTTTTCAGAGCTGTTATTACTTGTCTGATGTATTTTGGTGCTCCTTGTTTTGGTGAGTATATGTTGATAAATATGTTAAGTTTTCTTGATTTATTGTCCCCTTGATCATAATGTAATGACCAATTGTGTCTCTTTTAACCTTTTTTAGTGTAAAGTCTGTTTTATCTGATATAAGTATTGCTTTCCCTGACTTCATTTTTGGTCCATTTGACTGAAGAACTGTATTCCAGCCCTCTACTTTTAGTCTATGTTTGTCTTTCATAGTTAAGTGTGTTTCCTGTGGACAGTAAAAGGTTGGGTTTTGTCTTTTACTCCAGCCTGCTACTCTGTCTTTTTATTGATGAGTTTAGTCCATTTACATTTACAGTTAAAATTGATACACTGGCATTCATCTTTGCCATTTTGTTTGCCTTTTTTTTTGGTTCTATTTTCCACCTTTTTTTATTCATTCTTCTGTTGGTTTTAGATCTAAGGTTTCTTGTAGAATTTATTGGAGTGGGGGTTTTATACTAGTGAATTTCTGTAGACTTTGTCTGAGAAAGTTCTTATTTTTCCCTCATAGAGGAAGGAGGCTTTGCTCGGTATTCTTGGTTGGAATTTGTTGACTTGGAGTTTGTCGAGTACGTCTCTCCATCCTCTACCTGCCTTTAGTGATTCTTCAGAGAAATCTGATGTCAGCCTGATTGGTTTTCCTTTATAGGTTATCTGTTTCTTCATTCTTGTCAGTTTAATTATTTTTTATTTGTTCTAGACCTTGGGAATGGTTACTATTATGTGTCTTGCTATAGTTTCCCTTTCATTGTGATAATTTCACATTCTTCTAGCTTCTTGTATATCTATTTTCATTTCCTTTTTTATACTTGGGAAGTTCTCTTTAATTATCTCTTTGAATAGGTTCTTGGAGTCTTTTTCCCTTTCTTCTCATTCTGGTATACCTATGATTCTTATGTTTCCTTTTTCCATAGTGTCTGATAGTACTCAAAAAGTTTCTTCATTATTTTTCATTTTTATTTCTCTTTCCCTGTCCTTATTGGTAATTTTTATGTCTGTGTCTTCAAGGGTACTGACTCTTCAAATTCTTATATTCTGTTTTCCTTGCTTTTCACAGAATTCTTGAGCTCCTCCTTTTCTTTCTGATCCTCTTCAATTTTTTCCCTTTTCCTCCATTTCTTTCATTTTCTTCTGTAGAGATTCTATCTCATTCCTCATTTCCTTGATCATTGTCATCATGGTCTTCAGAAGTTCTTTGTTGTGCATTTCCTTCCGTGACCATATTGTCAGGTTCTGGATGTTGACTTTCTTTCTGTGGTGTATTGTTTCTGGGTGAGACTGCTTGCTCATTAGTATTTTTCTTTTTTCCCATTGCTAATCTTTGGGTTTTCAGTCTGTTGTGCCCTGGTACTGCTGGCGCTGGTGGGCATGATTTCTGATTTCTCTTTCTGAGGTTTAGGCATGTTTGCTTGATAGCTGTTCCTCTGTGGGAGATTTCAGGCTCCAGTAGTCTTCTGTTGTGGCAGATATTGAAAGAGAAAATGGAAGGAGAAAGAAGAAACAAACAAATGGACAAAAACAAACAGAACAAACATAAAACAAAAACAAAGAAATAAAACAAAGAAATAAAAACCCACACCAAAACACCAAAGAAACAAGCAAAAAACTCACAAAAAAGAACAGCAACAAGGGGGTGGGAGGGCAAGGCATGGTGCTGATTGGACTGCAGCGCCAGGAATGGGAGTTTTTTCAGGTCCTGTGTTGTAGCTAGGAGGGTGATGGGGCTCCTGAGGGTTGCTTCCATCTAAGGACTTGGAATACCAGGAGGTCCCCTATGCAGGGACTAGCTCTGTGGGGTTCCCTTTCTTGCCTTTCTATAAGAGAGAAGGAGAAAAGAAGAAAAAAGAAAAAAGGAAAAAGAGGAAAGAGAAGGAAAAAAAGAAGAGAAAAATAGGGGGAAAATGAATAAAGAAAAAACACAAAGAGAGAAAGAAAAAAATGAAGTAAAAGAAACAGAGGGAAAAAAAAAGGTTGAGAGGGGAGAATGGGAGAGGAACTCAGGAGTCTCACCAGTCTCTGGGTGGGGGGAGGTTAGGTTGGGAGGGAGTGTCTGGCACCCCAGCAGAATCTTTCCTAGGCTCCTATGCTCCTTTGACTGGTCCGGATGTCTCAGGTTTCAGGATCCAGATGATCGACAGGACTTTGTTGGTATGGAAGGAGGCTTCACCTCAGTGTGGGATTGCAAGCTCTTTTCCACAGTCCTATGATGGGGGCGTGGCCACCTGCAGCATCCCAAGAACAGGTTTGTAGGTTTTGTTTTTTGTGTGTGTTCACCTTTGGTGGCTGCCCTTTGTTTGTGGATGAACCATGAGGTTTTGCCTCTATGAGGGCCCTCAGGTGTTTACTTTTCCATTCTGGAGCTCTCCCAGATTGCCTCAGCTGGATGCTACCTTGAGCCCGGAGTGTGGGAGGCTGCGAACTCCAATTTTCTCAAACACCAGATCCAGTCAATACGTCCCAGGTGCACTAAGCCCATGCTTCAGTCCAAATGCAGCTCTGACTGTGCCTTGGTGTCTCCCTCTGGGCTTTCCTCCCCTCAGTCTGTGTCTCGCAATCAATATCCACCTGTTTCAAATTGTGCAGACTCCCTAAGCCAAACATCCTCTCCACTGCTTCTCCAACTTCCCCCAATGGGGTTGGATCTGCACTCACCCTGTGTGGGTCACTCTCTCTGTTGCCTGCTTCCAGTCAGCTCTCCGAAGTTTCAGGTCCTGGAGTCTAACCTTCCCTGTGGTCCTTTCCACCCATGATGTTTCTGGTTTCTCTTTCTGTCGGTTAAGGTGTGTTGGATTTCTGGGTGGGGGAAGGGAGGATGGGGAAGGGGCAGCAGGGTTTTGGTGTTTTTCCTCTCTGTTTATACCTCTTCCATGCAATTCTCTTTTTTTGGGTAGGTTGCTGGTAATGTTCAGTTTATCCATCATGTCCCAGTTCTTGCGGGGACCTACTGTATATTCTCCCTGTCACCTATTTCTTCTGGGAGAGTTCTATCATCTCTTTGTTGCAATTTTTTCTTTTTTTGTATAACGGTTGAAGGATTTTATTCCTAGTTTTCTGAGTGTGTGTTTTTTCCAAACTGGCAGTCAATTCTCTTCATTCCATCTTTTCAAACTCAAAGTGAGTAATAAAAAATTAGATGTAAAATATTGCTATTTTACCATTGTCCGTTACCATCGGACATTTCAGAGAATTCCCCAGTAGCCTAGTGCTTTATCTGTAGCTTAAACCAAATTAAATATATAAGGTAATTTTTTTATTGAAGTAACATTGGTGTGCAACTCTGTATGTGATTCAGAGCTATAGGATTGCATTTCTTCAGATGTATGATGTATGCTACCACACCACACACACCGCCAAGGAACCCACAGTACTATCATGAAAGGGAATTAGATCTTGTCGAGTACTTTTTTCTGTATTATTTGTGATGATCATGTATTTTTTTCTTTCTTCCTATTAATATAGATTACATTAATTTTGCTATGTTGAACCACTTTTATACTTCTGGGATGAATTTCATTTGATTGTGGTATATAATTCTTTTTGTATATTACTGGATTCAGACTGCTTTTGATAAGCCTGTCACTTGCCTCAACTGCTCTCCACTGCCGCAGGCAGCCTTGATGTTAAACAATTGCTGCTGATTTTTGTCAACAAATGCTATTGGGGAAAGGGCTCTTGATTTTTAGTCAGATGATATAAAGATAAGCCCTGTGATAGCTAAAACAAATCCCTTGAGAGAACCAGAAACTATTCTTAATATAGTCAGATTCACCACCATTTATAGCTCTTATAGTATGTTAGATGCTATGCCAGATTGCACAACAAACATAAAGAGAGACATTATACCCATTTTACAGATGATGGAACTGAGGTCAAGCTCATGTTCTTTGCAGGTGGTTGAACTAAGACTGAAGCCCTAACTTGGCTGTCTGCAAACCAAGCTCTTACACACTAGATGCTGGCAACCCCAAGAATGGCATGATCTTAGGCTTGCAGAAAGCCGAATTTCCCACTATCTTCCCAGTTGGCCCTGCCATGGTAGTTGCCCACATTGCTTACTGGTTTGGGATGAGCCATTTAGGTTGTATTCAAGTTTGTTGGAAGTGGTAATTGATGAAATAATTGTCCTTAATAGTTTAAAGTGTGTGTGTCACATTTTCTCGTTTTCTAGCTATAAAAGACCTGCCTGGCAACAAAATCCAGAAGCAATGGGGCCCTCCCCAAATCTGAACTTCTCAATGGCAGTTAGGAAAGGCAAAGGAGCAGTCTGTCATGAAGGACATTGGAGAGACACTGAAGAACTTATATTCCTCATATAGGCTTGGGCCAGATCTGTGGGGGACCCACTTTTCCAAACTGTCCACATTTTTGGTTCACAAATCTGTCAGAGCCCTCACCACAGTTGCTGTTGTTATTTCCCCCCGTTCTGCAATGCTCCATTTCTCCAGTGCTTGCAGGCAAGGGCTGAAAATTAATTTTTCCCTTTCTGCAAAGAACTTTTAGGACAAAAACCCAACAACCTGGCTTTTCCCCTCTGACACAAAGCTGCATATTAAATGAAGGGGCTCAATAGGTCTTTGCTCCTCCATGGAATAATTTCTGATAAGACTAAGGTCGAGGTCTATGGGAAAAGGGTCCATTACTCCCTCAAACAACTTGCAGAATCACTGGGATTTCACCTCAACAGAGCTCTAATTTCATTCATTCAGTGAGGAGGGTTATCTCAGCACCTCACCGGTGCATTGTATCCCACTTTTGTTCCTACAGCTATCTAAATCATCAGGCGCTTTAGTGCCTGATTCATTTGCTGCACCCAAGGCAGAACAGAATTTTACTTGCTCATTGCCAAGAGAATGCCAGATCAACGTGATTCAATTTAGAAGTTTCAGCAAGCATTTCTGTACACCTGCTCTGTGCCCAGTCTCTGTGGCATGGGATGAAGGTCACAGCAAGACAGACTAACAGTGGTTCTACAGGATCTTATTGAGAACCCAGCCAACGTCACCTGAAACAAACAGGATAATAATATTTGTGTTCAAATGCCTGTCACACGAGCAGTACAGATGGTAAAAGTGTCAAGTTCCCAGATGGTTAGTTCTCACAGACGGGTGAGGACTACGCCCCTTCTACACCACAAGATTTTGCCAAGTAAGGGACATGAAAATAACCCTATCACCGCATCCAATCTCCTGTTACCACGATTTTATAAAGGATAAGTCACAGTCATTCAAACTGGATACATTTAGTGTTATGAAAGGCATGATATTTTGTTATGAGGCACCAACACTAAGGAAATCAGGGCATCCAAAGATTGGACAAATCAGCAGGCACTAGAATCCCAAGGAAAGACTACAGAGAGTCATCAAGTCAGAGAAACTCACTTCCTTCTGGAAGCTTTCCATGATTGCTGCAGCTAGAGGTGCTCCCTTCTTGAACCCAGACCACTTTGCTTCTTCCTTGTGGCACCTCTTAAAGTCTATCTTGTGTTCTATTTACTTATATGTAGAACTTGTGACTTGACCTTCTTACTAGATAGTTTGTTTCTGAAGGGGAGATACAGTTTTCTTCTTGTATGATAGTTCACGCAGATATTCGTTAAAAAATCTCTCTGCCTCCCTGCTAAACTTCAGATCTCAGTGTTCAGTTGTCTAGAGGGCATTTCAAACACATACCCCAATGGAGGAGCTCTCTCCCCCACCTCAGTCCCCCAACAACATACACACACATGCACACAGGTTCCTCCTTACACCCCTCATTTTGTACACACTAAAGGCATTCTCATTGTGGCAGGCAGAACAATCATAGATTCCATGCCCACAGAACTTCCTATGTTTTGGATTCTTTTGAAAGGACTATGCGTATTAACAAGGCCAGGAGGTTGGTACTAACACCCATTTTACTGGTGGGAAAACTGAGGTTCGGAGAGGGTTAAACAATCATACTAACAATAGCGACAAGGAAGAGTCGAGTGCCTACTGTGTGTCTAGTGTGTCAAGCACTACGTTGTTAAGTGAGCATTTAAAAGCAGCAAGCCAGGGATAGACCAACTGGGCTATTGATTTAGTTCCCACTCTCTGATGAGGCATTGGAAAGAAGGGAAAGTTCGTAGTAGAAGCAGGGGTCTGGAGCGGGTGGTAGGCCCTTAAGAAGGAAACCAGACTGTGAGGCAGAGAAGTCAAGTCAGTAGCAGTGAATTTCAGTGGCTCCATTAGAAGCCATCCATTAGGTGATGGTCAGAGGAAGAAAATGTTTTTGAACTTCCACATTCCACCCTGTTCCATCCCATGGAAGCTGTTAGCAATAGCAGAAAATCATATTAGGCTAAAACAGCTCAGTCCCACATTAATTCACTTACATGGTTATTTTCAGATGATTTGGAACTGTTAGATGGGTATGAGAAGTGCAATAGGTGAGACTGGAAGATAGGTCGCCTTGACATATTTAAAATTCAGAGGTTTGTACCGGCCTATTCTCTGCAGTAATTGGCAATGAGTTATCCTTGTGTGTTTCCTAAAAGAGATCCGTTGATGTCAAGCGAGGGGACTTAAAGCTGTAAACACTTCTTGCATGAATTCTTTGGGAGGAAAAGAAAATCTGAACGTTGAGAATGAGTCCCCCTTCCCCCAGGGGAGAAAGTGAGGTTGGGAAGGAAAAATCAAGTACGGTACTACTGCAGGATCTGAGATCAGGGCCTTGCTGGGTACTTTGAAAAAGCCTACTGATCTTTCAAGAACTCTCTGGGCTCCCTTGCTGAATGGCTGCACCTGGAAGCAGGCACCACTTTCATTGCCTGAGATGTCAGTTCTTCAAAAGAGAGTCCAGTTGGGTAGAAAGGGGTATTTTAGAAGAGAGCCTGCAGGTATGATTGGAGATGGAATTTTTTATTGCTTTGTGTGGTAGTCACCGGTCAAGCTGGGCTCTGATGAGTTGAATAAGGCACTCAGTGGCCGTGTAATAGTTTCCTGAAGAGGGAGAAATGTTCAGCCCCCTCCCTTGTCATACCAGAGAGCTGGCTGAGCTTTGGTTTCTCGAAGCGAGTCAGCTCTCTACCACTGCAGAAGAAATTTGAGATGAAGAAATCGACTTTGGCGAGTAGTTTAGGCCCAGATGAGGACTGGAAGTAGCCCCTACCTTTTCTACCTAGTCTTTAACACAATTTACTATTTACCCACTCAGATCCCTAGTCCATGGCGATCTTTTTTTTTTTTTTAAACTGATTCGTGCTTATTCAGGGATTACTGAGACATTTTGTACTCAGCTCACTGTTCTTGCAATTAGCTAGCAGACTTGGTTCTTCAGCTGCGCTACCAATACCCCTGGCAACGCAGGTGCAGGCTCACAAAATAAGTCAGCCTGGCAGGCATACCTCTAATTTCAAACTACAGCTAAACTTAATTTAGGACAAACTGGAGGAAGGTACGGCTAGATGCTGAAAATTCTGTTTTAGAATACATACTTAAAAAATATAATTTCCTATTTGCAACTATGCACAGCCATTGGAATTAGCTAAGTGGGGTTTTCTGGCAGATGTTTTCATTCTCTGAAGTCGGAGGTGATGAGCTGGGAAAGCAAGCAACTAGTGCAGCTAAGTCCAATGCAATGGATTATTCTAGCCATGAGATGGCAGCAGAAGGTGGTGGGCGCTCACTTCCCACACCAAAGAGGGAAATTCTAAGAGGAAAGGGGAAGCTGGATTGGAAAATTCACCAGGCAGGGAGCAAGTGACCTAGCATGAGAGGGCAATTGAAGAACAGAGTGTGGCTACTCACTAAAAGCAAAAAGTCAAATGGGGTGTGATTAGAACAGGTGGGAGTTATAACTACTGGTTTGAATCAATAGGCTGGAAGGGAAAGTACCTGAAGACATTAAAATATCAAAGCAGAGAGTAATAAACCATTGATCAAGCTAATGACACATGGAATAGAACAGGGGGCGGAGAATATAATGAGGGCCAAACAGGCCACCGATTCCAATGTCTTAAGTTGTTGAGAGCTGGGTATGATGGCCCTGTCAGGTTGAGTATTGGGAGGAGGCTACAGGTCCACAAATTCATAGTCCCTATTCCAAAACCCTTGAGGCCAAATATGTTTTGGAATTCTAAATGTGTCAAATTTTAGAACAGTAATTTGCTCTCTGTCATACATCAGGTAACACCCACCATGGGGTTTGAGGCAGCTCCCATTATTAGGATTGCCAAATTTAGTGAATAAAAATACAAGATTATTCAGTTACATTTGAATTTAACATAAACCAAAAATAATATTTTAGTATAAGTGTGTTCCTTGTAATATTTGGGCAGACATATACTGAAACATTTTTTGTTGTTTATCTGAAATTTAAATGTAACTAGATTCCCTGTATGTTACCTGATAACCCTACTGTAATCATATTAATATTTCAGCAGTGAAACCTATGACTGTTTAAATCAATGGGATAAAGATCATAAATCACCTCATACCAGTTCGTTTTGATTTTTCTACCATATGAATTTTGAAAGGAAATTTATGTGTTTCTTTTGGATTTTTATAACTTGGTAGATTTTGAAATTGTGGACCTGTCATTGTTCAATAAATAAAACAATAAGGCAATCTATGGTGAGCTGTGTTCATGCCTTCAGTGTATGTAGTCTTAAGGGCCGGCCAAGGTCCCTCTTTTTGTCTACATGTCACAAGACTCATTTCGGTATTTCAGACCCTGAAGGACTAGAGTGAAGGGGAGACTAAATTAGGTTTCATGACCTGCTGTGGGCTACTTACTTCCTTGCAAATGAAATCTGAATAAAGGAGATGGAGGAGATAGAAGTGCCTTAACCCCTAGCTATAATAAAGAAACCATTTTGAAAATGTGAATGTTGAACCCTGACTGGCTTCGCCTCTGACTTGTGGTGGGATGTGGGGCAAATCTTTTGCTGAAGTGGAGATTCCACCATTCACCCTCTCTTCTGCATAGGACCACCATACTGGTCAAATGGGTGATGGGTGGGTAAGTGCTTTGAAATATTCTCAACACCAAGTCAGTGGAAGATGGCATCCTCGTATGCCTTTGTTAGCTTCACAGTGCAGTATACAAAGATATTTCTAATTAGGTAGTCCTGGGGTTTCAACTTCAGCTCCACCACTCCTGGCTGGGTGACCTTGAGCGAGTTAGTTAATCTTTCTGGTCCTCAGTTTCCTCATCTGAAAAATGAGGATTATAATAATCACCCATATCAGGGGGCCCGTTATGACGATTGAGAGATTTAATTCAGTACTTGGCAACAAGGAAACAAATGTTATTATCATTTTTCATCATGGCTTGTGAAAATTAGAAGAGGAAGCATTCAATAGATGTTAGTTATTTTCAAAAATATGGCAAATAATATTAAGGGATGGAGAATCATTGTCTCATGGTGAGATAGCCTTGAACTGACTATGAATGTGACTTGATACAGCCCTCCCTTCTATGGCTTACATACATTAGCACTGGTTCCATTGTCACTTCCTCTGAATGTTCTGATAGCGTGTCCTGTCATGCTAATTACTGGCTTGGAATTTTGAAAAGGAGACAGATAGAGGTGATGGCGTTTAGGGCTGGTGGAGCGGGGAGTAATAGTGCGTTGGAGAATTATATCCAATTGGAGCCAGTATGGTTCTCATTGTATAGTCAGATCCTATAAATAACACTAACAAATTCCAGAATGAAAAACTGGATTATTATGCAAGACACATTTTAAGTGGAAGGGAGACAACTTGATAGATAAAGGAGAGAACTTTTCATGGAGAACGACTGGCAAGTCAGGAGTGTAGGAAGTATCGATTTTTTGGAGCTGGCTGACAAGCTGAGGTATCGCAGGTGGTTCTTTAAAGCCCAAATGGAAGATTCCATGGATATGGTTTGGGCTCAAAACAAAACTTGCTCAGGGTGACTTTCACTGGGTGATTATTCACCCAGGGAAGAGGCCAGTGTAGCTTGGCTCCTGTGCACTAAAATAGGATGTTCTGTACTTTCCTGCCCTCCCATCCAGCCCACACACCCCCACCCCTCCTAGTCTCTATTTCTCTGGCTGAGAAAACAGAGATCATCAGTGCTTGGAGACCTTTTAAGAAGTCGCTTTTCCGTATTCTTCCAGGCAGGACCACTTGAAAGCCAGTTCAGTTAAGCCAGCAACACTTACTGAGCGCCTACTCTGTGCCAGGTCCTGGGGATACAGGTATGACTCCAGTTGCCAGACTCTCATTCCTGAAAGAAGCACCTAACAAATGACAACAAACCCAGAATCCTGCCTTCTTACCAGAGGGTTCCAGGGTCTGACAAAAGATTTAGCTGAACCAGAGGGAAGCCTTTCTCAGTACTAACCAAAACAGGAAATTAAATTTACAAAAGAACAAGGTTTGTGTAGCTGAAGGGAGAAGGCAGTTAGCTGGAGTCCTGGGTGGCAATCATGGCTGATTGGGGGCCTGGCGGCTCGGTTTTAAAGAGACTGGTAGCTATCCTAACCCCTGTCCTGTCTCCTTCATTCCAGGGAGCAACCTTGCAATAGGATTTTAATGATGACATGTTGAGTTCTTACTATGTGCTGGGTATTTTGTACTTAGTCGTTGCTTTAAGCCGTAATCCTCACTGTGAATCTTGGAGGGTGATGTTATTGCTATGCTACAGAGGAAGGAACTGATACTCAGAGAAATCAAGGAAGTTGTCTAATAAGTGGGCAGAGCCAGGTCTTGAGCCCCAAGACTTGCTGAGTATACCATGGATGTTCTGGGTCAAATCCAGCCTCTGGTTACAGAAACAATTTTATTGGAACTCAGTCATGCTCATTTGTTGCATATAATCAATGATTGCTTTAACACTATAGTTGCACATTTCAGTCATTACAAGAGATATGTGATGGCATACAGTGCCTTGAGAATTTGCTATCTTGTCCTTCACAGAAGAAGTTTGTTGTCTCCCTGGTTCTAACCACCATGCTATACAGTCTAAACTTCGGAGTTAGAGCTGAGGTTACCTTCTGACTGTAACATTAACTAACAGTGTCCCTTGAACAGGTTTTTTGCATCTCTGTGCCTCATTTTTCGCATCTGTAAAATGGGAATAATATTGCTTATGTTCGAGGATAGTTGTGAAGATTAACTGAGATACTATGCCTGAAAAGTTCTTAGCACAGTGCCTGAATACCTGGTGCATAATAAACTGTTAAATATCAATAGCTAAATTGCTTGTAATAGTAATGACAATAGATAAAATATAGCTCCATGCTTATGCATAATGTTCAGTTAATGCATGAATGTTCACTTAAATACCAAATCATTGCATTTGTCTTCTTTTTAATCTGGTGGGCCTTTCTAGAGGCTTGGGTTGTTGAAGAAAAGACTGAAGTTAGGGTGGAGGGCGAGGTATGGGGTCAGTAAGGATGGAGTAATGAACATAGTGGTTTAGGCCTGGGTGAGTGGTGTGAGAGCAGGTGTATCCTGCAATAAACTGCTTAATGTTTTTTTTCTTTCTTTATATATATTTGACATCAGTTTAATCCCTATGTATTTCCTATCACCATTTCACCAGTGCACCATCACCTCAGTCCCTTGTGCTCTTATCTGCCTCCAACCCTCTCCCTCCTCTCTCCCCAACAAGTGTCCCCAATTTGTCCTTGTCTTTTTGTTTTTGTTATGTTATTATTATTGTTCTTTCCCTTGATCCTTATTTGGTTTCCTTATATTCAGGAAGCTGTGGTACATATACATGATGGAATACTATTCAGCAATCAGAAAAGATAAACTAGACTCATTCATAGGAACATGGATGGAGCTGGAAG
Source organism: Galemys pyrenaicus (assembly GCA_019455555.1). NCBI lineage: Eukaryota > Metazoa > Chordata > Mammalia > Eulipotyphla > Talpidae > Galemys > Galemys pyrenaicus. Next base: position 4,962,476 of record JAGFMF010011865.1, on the reverse strand, counting down.
GGATTATGCTCAGTGAAATAAGTCAGAAGGCAAAAGAAAAATACCGAATGGTTTCCTCCCTAGGAGGAATGTAAGGGAACCAAATAATGTTTTAAGTGTGAATAAACCTAAAGCATATTATTTGAACAAAGTGAGGTGTGTATGTGTGTGTGTGTGTGTGTGTGTGTGAGAGAGAGAGAGAGAGAGAGAGAGAGAGAGAGAGTGCACGAGAGCGCACCCTATTCTTTGAGGATTATTTTTGTGCCTTCAAAATCCCTCTCCCTATTTACCACTTAAATGGATTCTAAGGCCATTCTTTGAAAATTTTAAAGTTCTCTTAAAGATTCCAGTTTGTTCTGACCTCCCTGTTCTCCCAGTGCCTGTAGCAACTATAGAAAAAATGATTATGTGATATACTTCTTTGTTCTTCGTTGTGCTTGGCTGGTCTCCCTGATTAGACTCGAAACTCCTGTTGGGCAGAGACCATGGTTTATATCTCCCAGGTTGAGCGAGAAGGAGGGTGTTGATGTTACTAGACAATGAAGGTATGTGAATTTGTGGTGTGATGTGTGTGTGTGTTCCTGATTGGGGAGGTCTCTGATAGAGACAGAAGAATGAGTTTCAGAAACAAGGTATTTGAGGGGTAAATGAAATATTTTGCTATTTTAATGTCTTATTGGACTGAGAAAAACTAGATAAATGACGTGGCCAAAAAAATTAAAAAGCAGGACCTTAGCTGGGGAAGCTATGTGCTGGGTGATTATGCCTGTGAATTACCTAGATGGAAGAGGAAGTTACCAACAATGTGATAGAAATTCCTGCCATTAGAGAGGTAAACCACTGGGATATTGCACCGCTATTTCTGATAACCGTGTTTTTTCTAATGTGTCTGAAGGTCAGTCCTTCACTCCCAAGGTGAGTTTCTTCATAAACAGTTTACCACTTGCAAGTGTCTGAGAGAAGACAAAAGATAGATAGATCCTGGTTAGGGAGGAAGGGATGAGTTCTTTTTCCCCTCTGGGGAAAGCACTTGCCTTTTTCTTCTGGCAGTTCTCACTTCTCATAATCTATATTTGGAGTCTCTCCCTCCTTATTCAAAAGGGATACATATTTCTTGTCACTAACACAAACACGCAGACACATTCTCTCTTCTCTTGCCAGTCTTGTATGGAAAACCTATAGTTCTTGCAGGGGGGATGAGTTGGGAGCAGAGCCACAGACAAGTTCAGACTTAACAGCTTAAGGGAGCAAGTGCATTCTCTCTAAAGCTACCCTAGTTTGTGCATAATGTAACTTCCAGTTCATTTTGTTTCAGGTGACTATGAAGGCGGTAACTGGTCTATACTACCTGAAGTTCCCTGACAATATTTGCCATAACTGGTTGTCATATACTTCTCTGAAAAAATGAGAAAATGCAAAAGTATAACCTACTGACAGAAATTTTTGTTTCCTAAGGGGATAATTGTTTTTTTTTTTTTTTAATTGTGTTGTGCTTTTCTCTTGTACTTATGGCTCATGTTTCAGTACATTGTAGTTAGTCACCGCAGTATTTCTTGGGTATCACACTGTATGGTCATCATGGTAGAATGCCTGGAGGCCTGGTTTAATGCTGTTCTTAAGTTCAGTCTGCAAGAATCCATATTGAGGAGATGACTACCTATGCTGACCAGATTTGTGCTTTAACAATGTTCAGCCTCGACTCTATGGAAGATGAATTGGCAAGGGATAAGGGAGTGGGGTGATGGTACAAGTGGAGGCAGGGGAACTGATTAGGATCTGTGTTACTCTCCAGGTGAGTGGTGATACAGACCTGAGTTACAGAAGTGGGAGTTCAAAGCAGGTGATAACTGGGAATATTGTGGAGACAGAATTGACATTATTTGGTAATCAGATGCACAAAGGGGTGGAAAGTAAAGAATAGTTGAAGATATTCTTAAATGACTTAGGGCAAGAGGACTGACTATGGAACAGGGTTCCATTTGTGTTCATTTTAGGTCTGGTGACTAACTATCCTGTTCTGTCTGCTATTGAGGGAATTCTTAGCATATGGATCTTTCAAGGCTAAAACTGGGAATTCCAGGATGAGTTGATCACCCCAGGGTCAGGATATGTTGGATCTAAGGTCTCTATGGACAGTGTCCACCAGGTAGGAGTAGTGTGCAGAAGGGATGCCAGAATCAGAGGCATGTTTGGGGGAGTGGCCCACATAAAGATGACTGAAACTGTGGGGTGGGTTTGAAAATTAAGGGAGGATGCATAGCATGAGATTAATACTACCTCAGATCCCTGGTGGAATTAAAAGTCCTTGTATATATAGATAAATGAATACAATGATTAACTAGGAGAAAAAGGTGAGTGAGAATAAGGCAGCCCAGAGTTTGAGTTGTACCTACCTGTATATAGGTTGGATGTGGAAAGAAACCCGAGACTCTGCCACAGAAGTCAAAAGGTAATCAGAATAGATGATGATGTCATAAGAGGATCGGAAGAGGTGATGTCATAAAAGTCAAGGAGCAATAGAATTTCAAAAAGGTGGGTGTGGAGGAAGATTAATTTTGAGTACAGATGATGGGTGATTAGTATGTCACTTGTCATCTACAAGAGACTATTTCTGTGGAATCCTAGAGTCTGCAGCCCTGAAACCAGAATGCAAGATGTTGGTTACAGATCGGGAAGAAAGGACCTATGGGCAGTGAGCATGTATTCATCTTTCTCCTAACTTTGAGGGAACAGGAATGATTAGGTTTTTCCTTCCAGCACCAGCTGAAGTTTCCAACACTTCTGAAGTTTTCCTGAGCAACTGCCATGCCTGCTGTTCTCCTTCTCAAAGTTTCTTAAGCAGCCATCCTCTACATCCCATTATGGGGAGGGATAAGTATGTGATATACTTCTTTGGGAAAAAAAATAACAATCTAATCTACTTCTTTATTTTCTGTGCTGGTTGGTCTTCCTATTAGATTCAAAGTTTTCTTATTGGAGAAAAATATTTTCAAGAATATTTGATTGCTGTTAGGCTGGGAAGGATGGAGAAATTCTTTTTGTCAGACGTTTTTCAACCTCAACACTATTGCCATTTGGGGCTGGATAAGTTTTGCTTCTGGGAGCTGATCCTGTGCCTGGTAAGATGTCTAGTGGTATCCCTTGCCTCCTTCTACTAATTTCCAGCAGTACTTCCTTCCCCCTTGCCCCCCCACCCCCGCCCCAGCAGTTGCCACAACCAAAAGTGTTTTCAGATATTGTCAAATGCACATCAGGCCAGGGGTGGGGATATACTCATTTGAAACCCACTGCTCTAGGTGAGTCTGGCCTAGCTTGTTTATTCCCTTATACTTCTTCAGCAGGGCAATCCAAAGCCGTCCCCATTGAGAAGCATTTGTGTCCCATTCACAGCCACCATAAAAAGATGTGTAACTTGTTTGCTTGCTTTCAGTTCTGAGACGTTAACCTCATTCCTTTCGCTACCTCTTCCTGGAGTGAGTGAATGACTCAGTACTTGGGAAGGACTGAAATCATGCCACTGTTTCCTTTATGAACCTGAATATCAAAGCAAAGCCAGAGATCCTAATTACAGCAGTGGTTGGCAGTGTTTCCAAAACTGTAAGGGAAGCATTATTAATTTGTTTGCAAAGTGCAGCTAGTAGCTAATAATGCTTTTCCTTTTCAAAGTGTCATTCAAATATAATATTGGTAGCCTCCTAAGACACTGAAGAGAGGTTGGAGAAATCACAGAAGAAATGTATGAAATAAAGGTACAGGAGATTTTGGTGCACAAGCCAGAGAACCCAGGAGTCATTGGCTCTCATTCTAATTATGTTAAACCTAAGGTGTCTCCCTGACACATTTATGTATGACCTCAATGGGGTCTGTGGTCTCAGGAAGACATATCTTTATTATGGTCCCAAAGAATGAATAGATAGATACATGTTGTGCTGGGCTGAGGGTGAAGATAAACTCTGATATCTTTCTCGGTTCTCTCACCATTTTCCAGATTTATAAGTCTCTTTGCTATTGTCCTGTGAAACTCAGTACTGTTCTATGGGAAAATCCAATAAACTGGTCAGTACAATTTTAGCGAGTACCTGATAAATACTTTTTTTTAAAAAAAGATTTATTTACGCATACAAGAGCTGGGGTACAGGCCAGAGTCGCGAAAGGTGAGAGGATTCACCAAACAGAGTGGGGAGCAGAACAACAGACTGACTGAAACGCACTTCAGAGGGCAGCAGCCGACAAGGCAGGAGAGGTCTGCTGTGCCATGTGGGTCCCCTCCCTGGCTGGCAGCAGGGATCAAATTCATCAGAGTGCTTGGTTAACCCACTGTGCCACCAGGGAGGCCCATCCTGACAAATGCTCTTAAGACAGAAAGTGATGTGAATAAAAAAGGTGAGGTTGCTCAAAGCATAGCTCACTCTTCCTAGTTCTTAATGGAACATCTTGAACTTATTGACTTAAGGATTTTCCATGTATTCTTAGATTTCAGCCCCACCACAGCCCTATGAAGTAGGTATGTTTAATAGTCATTTTCTGTTTTTACAGGAACTCCATTTACATGAGTCTACATGAGGTTAAGCCATTTATGCCAAGGGCCTAAATATGACAGAGTTGTGATTCAAACTTCAATCTCTATAACTCCAAGGCCCAGGCTTTTATCCACTATGCTAATATGATTTAATTATCTAGTCTAGCGCCTCTCCATTTTGTTCAAATGGGCATGTATTTCATTTCTAAAGGAAGAAGTGAGCACCAGAAGGTATAACTGACTTGTCCAGGATGACGAGGTGGTGTTGGTGGTGATGGTAGTGGTAGGAGCAGAAGGGAGAAGCTAGAAAACCTATTTTCTTCCTCATACGGTGAAATTTTTAAAATTACCATATTCTTTCTAGTTCAGAAGGTAAACTAAACTCATTATGGAAAAGAATTAAAGAATTATTAGAATAGACAGTCTGACATGAATTGTGTGATGTTTCTGAATTCTGTGGCATTGATAAATCAAACGATGAAGCCATTTTCTTTCTCAGTGGATATTGGAGGTCATTAGCTCTACTTAGCTCACCAGCAGGCTTTGAATGAAGAGTACAATTCCTCCCTTCAGGATCTAACAGGAGGAATGATGTAACCAAAGAATTTACTACACATTCTGGTCAGGGAATGGGACTAGAGAGTCTAGCTATCGCGGAAAGAGTGCTCCCCTATAGTATTACTAAATTGCTTCTGAATCACCTTGAGGAGGGGAATGGGAGGAGAGAGGCAAACCGATTGGCATCTTCCAAGATTTAACTGAATGATGGTTGGAAGCCCTGAACAATCTTGGGAATTCCTTGCTCTTGAAGCAGGTTTGTTTTCTATTCTCGACTGCAATTCTCCTGACTGTCCCTGTGCACTGACTCCCTTCTACCATTGGAGCAGGGAGAATAAATCAGAGGAATGGGTCTAATGTTTTGCTTCTAAGAGACTAAGTTTTATTTTTGCTTGCGGTAGACAGCACATTACATGAAAGAATTAGCTATTTCGTTGCCAGAATGAACTATTTTTATTTTTAAAATTATTTTAAAAATTTATACCTTTTACATCATTGAGTATTCCCTGTAAAATTCACCTGTGGACCATCACCATAGGTCCTTGTGCTCTTTTCTCCCATGTTTTGATCCCTTTCCCTCTCCTTCCCTTACAGAATGTCTCTGATTTATGTTTGCTTGCTAATTTTGTTTTTATTATTATTGTTATTTTTTTCCTGATCCCTTATTTGGTTCCCCTATATTCCTCCTGTAAGTGAAACCATCTGATATTTTTCTTTTTCCCAGAAGGTGAACTATTAAGCATTATCATTCCTCCTACCACCAGGGATTACTGTAAATCCTCACAGAAGTTTTATTGCATGGAATAGTTATCACCCATTTGACTATTTTTCATCCCCTCTCAGTTATTTACTACAAAAGAGTCCCCACGATGCATCCATTTTTTTTCCTCATGAACATGGTCATAATTCAGAGGTTTCATAAAATTGTTATTATTTCTTTCTTTTCAGTCATGCTTATGCCACACTATTGGAGGACTGTCACCAGGTTTTCATATCTCCCAGTTAAGGCCTAGTGAGAGCCCAGTTAAGACTTAGGGGCTACGCCTAGTTGATCTAACCAGGACCCAAGAGTCTAGTTAAAATATAAGAAAGACCTGAGACTAGTTAAGGGTCAGTTAGGCCAATTAAGGCCTAGATAACTTATTTAAGGCTTATTCAGGTCCAAAATCCAGTTAAGATTTTATCAGGCTAGTTAAAGCTAGTCAGGCTTAGTTAGGATTCAGTTTGGGGCTAGTCAAAACTTACCCAGTTAAGGACTAGCCAGAGTCTAAATTGGTTTAGACCTAGCTAGAACCTAGTTAAGCCCTAACCAGGGCCAAAGACTAGTGAAGACCTTGTCAGAGTCTAGTTTAGGTCCAGCAATGCCTTAAACCAAAGAAGGCATAGTCAGAGTCTAGTAAAGGCTGGAAAGACCCTAAACCTATTTAAGGCCTAGTTAGTTCAGTTAAGGTCTAGCATCTGGGTCTAATAAAAGGTAAGGTCTATTTAGATCCAAGATAAGTTTTAGCTATGAACTAAGTCTGTTTAAAAACTAATCAAAGCATAGCAAAGGCTTATCTAGGGTCTAAGTCTAGAGAAGACTTAGGTAAGGCCTGAGCATGAGTCTAGTTAAGGTCTTGTCAGACCCTTATCCAGTGAAAGCTTGGTCAGACTCTAGTTAAGGCCTAGCCATGGTCTAAGACTAAGGCCTAATAATCCTTGTCTAGCCAGGTCTAAGTCTAATTAAACCCTTGTCAGAACCCGTTTAACTTAGCCAGGGACTTATCTTAGCTAACATCTAGTCAGAATATATTAAGGCCCAGCCAAGACTAAGTCTGGAGAAAGTATATTTAGAGTATCTTTTAAGATGTAACCTTATTTAGGGTCCAGTTAAGGCCTATTTAGTCCAGTTAAAGCTTAGAAGTGGTTGAACTTAGTTATGTCCTAGCAGAGTGTAGAAAAGGTTTAGTCAGTGCCAATGTCTGGTTAATGTCTCATCAGTGTGTAGTGAAGGTAAAGCCAGAAGAAACTAAGTCTAGTTAAGGCTTATTTAGGCCCTTGATTTTGTTAAGGGTTAGTCAAGGCCATGGTAACCAACTCATTGCAGTTTGCCAAAGACTTTCTATATTGAGTGCTGAAAGTCCTAGAAAATCCTTTGATGCCTGACAAACCAGATTCTGGTTACTCCAGTCAAGGCCTTTTAAAGAAAACTTTTCTGTACCTTGGAGTTTATGATTTATAAAATGAATTTATTTTTTGTTCAGTAACATTTATTTTTATTGAGGTAACATTGGTTTACAGTACTACATGATTTAGGGGAATAGGTGCATACCTCTTCATGTGTATGTTACTATACCATACCAACAACCAATGCACCCATAATCCTCTACCACAGGCAACTGGATCTCCTATCCATTTATTTCCCCACTTCATCTTCCCTCCTTCAATTATGCAGTCATATTTCCAGATTTAATTTTAGTTTAGTTCTGTATGTTCCTTATTTTGTTTCTTTATAGTCCACATGTGGGTAAAACCATCCTGTAAAATCCTTCTGACTTATCTGACTTAGCGTAAGCCCTCCAGTTCCATCCATGTTGTAGTAACTGACAAAATTTTATTTCTTTTTATAACTCAGTAGTATTGCATTGTGTGTATATACTACACCTTCTTTAAACACAGTTCGAACACTATTTCCTTTGATTATTATAGCATCCATTTGAGTAGGTGTCATCATTATCCTCAGTACAGGTGAATAAACTCAGCTTTAGAGAGAATAACAGCCTTCCTCAATGCTATACAGTTAGTGACAGAAGCAGAATTTAAATCTATGTTTGAATTCAAAAGTCACACTCTTATTTTTCAACCCCCATAATTAACAGTTGTCTAAATCACAAAAGTAATGCTTGCTTCAAGTATTATCATTATCCTATTTTCAGATCAGGAAAACGAGACATAATGAGCTTAAGTGATCTCAAGGTAAGGGAACTTGTATTAGATTTGAACCTGGTTTGCTCTGGCTCTAAATCCCCAATCTCCCCCCGCCCCTTAAAAATATCTTTTCCCCATTCTTGCTCCTTCCCCAGTGTCAAATACTCCACTACATGCCTGCATGGATAAGCTTGTATGTGTTTCCGCATTCAGTGATGTTTGTGTGCCTGCATTGTTTGAAGTCCATTAAGCATTTGGCATACTATGTTTGTATTTACACTTCTGCTTTCAGGCTGAGGTTTGTTTATTGAAATGATGCTTACTGTTTCATTTGGGGATGTTTGCTGAGCTGACAGCAGAGCTGACTTGGTAGTAGAGTCAAATCTCCACCACTTGATTTATTGTGATGAAAGGTTAAGGGCACTCAAGACAAACTGGTCTATTTAGTTAATTCTTGGGAGGGTTACCAGGTATATTCCTATGATAATGACATTTTGGAGATGCAGAAAAGTGACCAAGGCCTCCATCCCTGGTACTGACTCAGCCGCCAGAAGGCACAGAAAACATGGCAGGTCATTTCCCAGCTGTGCAATTTCTGTCACCTCCTGTATGCTTACTAGAGGTAACAGGCATTGATGTTAAAAAGCCTGTATGTAAATATTGTCATATCTTCCACTATGCTATCCTGAGGACAAAACAATTGCCACCCTTACAGAGTGCAGAAGCTTTTGGATTGGATGCCAATGAGAGCAATGTGTCAAATATGAGGTATTCTGTTCTCTCCTATCAAGTAAACATCAGCTTCTTCTATGGTGGTACATTTAGAGGGACAGTCTCCACTTTTCTTGTGTGGTAATGGTAGTGGGGGTGAGCTTTTAACCTGGGCAGCTAGTGGCTTAGATGGTGGCATGGTGGAAGACACCACTAGGATACACACTCAGTAGCAGATGTCTTCTCCCTCTATATTATTAAATTGTTTTGCAGAACTGTTTGGTTTCATGTGCAATGCAAGAGGAAGACAGAGCTGGTTATGAAGAAACAAATGATATATTCCACAGAGCAGCTGGTGTATTCAAATTTTGCTTTCTTGGAGAGAGTGCCATTTGGGAATGGCATCATTTTCTCTGACATTCACGTGGCAATTCCCTATATAAATTCAGTGTTCAGATGACTTCATGTGTTTATATTCCCGAGAGCTGGTGAGACACTGGCTTCGAGGCACTAGGGTAATGGCTTAAGCAGGGCATGTCTCTGTCCTAACAGAGAATCTGGAAGGTCTTTCTTCTCTTCAGTGTTTTGCAGAATAACATGGGAGGCTAGGAGAAGAGAGCACAGAACTGGGTTCCTGGTGCATCCACATTCTAACTGTGTGACTTTGGATAAATTATTTTGTGTCATTGAATGTCCATTTTCCATCTAGGAAAATGGAGTTAACAAACTCTGTATTGTCCGATCCATATTATATGGTAATTTTGAAGATCCAATGAGTTACAATGTGAAACCATGAGAAAAGCTATAAAAGTAGAAAGAGTATAAAGTTGATTTGAAATATAAGGAATTACAAATCCTATTATTAATTCAAGAAATATCTATTGAGTACGCACCATGAGCTAGACACTGTGCTTACATTTGAACAAAATAGAGATCACTGCCTTTAAAGAGCTTACCTTAGTGAGGGAGCCATCAAAAATAATCATAATAAATAAGTTAACTATATAATATGTATAGAAGCAGTACGTTCTAAGAAAGTAAAAAACAAAAACAAAAAAAGCAGAGCAGAATAAGGAAGACTCAGGATGTAAGGTTGGGAGGAGGTGGGCCATAGCACAGCCTTTAGTGAGAAGGTGAGACATGAACAAAGGAGATGAGGGATTTAGCATTCCAGGCAGAAGGAACAGCCATTGCTAAACTCTTAGAGAGGAAATGTGCCTGGTGAGTTTGGGAAATGCAAGGTCACTGGGGCTGGTACAGAGTGAGGGGAAGAGAAAGAAGTAAAAGACAAAGTTGCAGATTATGTCACAAGGACAACACTGGCATTATAAGGATGTGGGTTTTACACTGAAGGAAATGCAGAACCATAAAAAGAGGTGTGACACAATCTGACTTACATTGTAAAAGGGCTCACTCTGCTTTTGTTTGAGAGGAGACTAGAGTGAGGCAAAGGGAATCCTGTTAGGAGGCCTTAAAATAATCAAGATGAGAGATGAATGATGGTGATGCACAATGACAAGTTATTTGATTTTAGATATATTTTGAAGGCAAAGCTAACAGGATATGGATTGGTTGAGGATTATGGAAAAATAAGAGTCAAAGATAAGCTTGAGATGTATTTGGTCTGGGTAATTAGAAGGCTAAATTTGCCATCTACTGAGTTGGGGAAAGGTATAGGGGCAGTAGGTTTTGACAGGAAGACCAAAGATCCAGCTTTGGATATGCTGGATTTTAGATATCAGAAATCAATGTGAAGGTAATTAGATATACAAGTATGAGATTCTGGACAAAGGCCTGAATTAGCTAAATTTGGGAGTCATCTCTGATAGGTGTTATCTGCAGTCTGTATGTGCTCACCAAGGAAGTGACTATAGATGAAAAAATTGATTTGGGGAATGATCGATCAACCATTTCAAATGCTGCTTATAAAACAAGATGAGGACTGGGACTTGACCACGGGATTTAGTAGTGTGGATGTTTCTAGTGACCTTTGACAAGGGGACAAGGGGTGGCATAGTCATTATATTTCAAAGTGCATTTAAAAACATAAATATTTAACCTGAATGATGTTAGACACAAGAAATGAGAGAGATTTTGTTCTAGTCAAGCACACTTTCCTTGAGCTTTCTAAGCTTCTAGCAAATATTAAAAAGAAAACCCTGTAAGGAATCCTGTAAGGACAAGCCTGATCAGCCTTTCACTTAAGCAGCATGCGGGCTCGGTATTGGGAGGTTTCTTGACAGATGACAAAGCTGTGACCTTGGTATGCTTTTCTGTATGCCAAGATTATAGGCAATGGGATTCTCTCTTTCCCCGTGTTTAAATACTAACCTTTGACTCTTTAGGTACTTGAGAAAGAAAGTTATGCAATCTTCAGAAAAAAACAATAAATTCATGCCCTAGAAAAAAATCAGCTTTCTTTGTAGGCACTTAGGAAATTTTTTCCTGCTTCATTTCCTCCATTTATTCTGACTATCCATTTCAGGTCAAAAATGGAGATGTTAGAAAACAAGGCCAAGTACTCTTGTTTTTAAATTTTTATACATCAATATATGGTCTTAAGGTGATTGTACTGTTCACTTAGGGTTTTTTTTAGCATTCCTTTTTATTAAAGCATTATAACCACAGTTGTACTCTAAAAATAGTATGTAAGCATGAGGACAAAGAAACATTTGTCCTTAAGGGGACTTGTGGCCTACAGCCTACTTTGTAAGCTGCCCACCATGGCTGTATCGTGTTCTTGCTGGATTCTCAATACACCTTTTTTCTCTGTTGGCAATTTTGGGGTTTCTAGAGCATCAGTAGGCAGACCCCAGTGTTGACACTACGTAGAGGGCCAAGATAGAAAAGAGTTATTTCCTTAGTCTTATTTTACACATTTGGTTACTAACCAGCTGTGTAATCTCAGCAAGTCATTTATCCTCTATTGGTCTTCACTTCCTCAGTTGTATAACCAGGATAAACTTTGCTGCCTGTTATTGTTATAATGAGTAAAGTTTATGTTTGTGAATGTATTTGAGGATATAATTAGCAGTCAGAGGAAATTATAAAACATGGGAATGAGTTACTGTGGGAGGTTATAGCAAAGAGAAGGATTTTTCCTTTGGTGGACAGGCAGTAAACACATTGTAGATGAAGGGGAGAACTGGTTATGATCTCTGATCTTCTTGCTAGCCCTTGGCAAGGTGGCACTTACACAGAAACAGAGGAGGCCAAAACTGGTGGTTAGTCTTGCTCTTGTGAAATTTCAGAGGGGTATTCAGGACTAAATCCAGGCAAGGACCAGAAAGGATAAAAGGTATACAGAGATTTTTGTATGGTGCTCCCAAATGATTCACATAGGAATGTCTAAAAATCTGGACTGGTTCAGGTGAAGGCATGCTAGACACAGGGTATCTTTTGTTATCTTATCTCAGTGGCCTTGCCAATTACTTTCCAAGGAGATGTTTCCTAGGAATAGCTAGTAAATGCTTTGAAAGACTCATTGCCATATTCCCAAGTAGAGGACCTTCACACAACTGGCAGAGTATTTCAGAAACAGGCAATGAGCAGTCTGAACTATAGAGATGTCTGCCAGAATTCAGAGCCAGAGTGAGCAAATGCTTCAGATGTAAGGAGTTAGACTAGAAAGATCCACCAATCCCCAAGGATTCCCTATCCCACCCGATTGACCTTAGTTCTCCTGAATGGATTATGCATGAACTACAGCCACAAGACAGTAGTGCTCCCTTACATTTATCCAAGTTGAAAGCCATGTTTCCAACTATGAGAGGAGTTGTATCTCTGGTACTTCTGGTTTCTGTAATGCCTGCAGTCTCCCCTCCTACCTTCCAGGGGTCTCTAGTCAATTCCCAGGATGTATCACATACTATTTGCAAGGACCTGGAATTTCTGCACAAATATATTAGCTAGTATTTATTAAACTCTTACTATATACCAGGCACCATTCTAGACTTGCTGCATATATTAACTCATGAAATTCTCATAACTGTGATTATATATTTTATAGCTCAGGAAACAGACAAAAAGTAGGTTAGCAACTTTCCAGTTAAGTGGGTAAGTTGGAATTTAAATACATGTCTCTTTGACACAAGATCCTACCCTTACAACCACTATCATTTTCATGACTCTTGTAAAGAGAATACACAAAAACAATTTTTTCTTTTTCTACCTCAGACATCTGAGGAAAGACTTGAGAATAGAATATTTTCTCATATTACCTCCAGGTTTTTTTTATTTCCTATATATAAAACTTGTCCTCGGCACTGGTAACATTTAAAAATCAAGAGTATTTCTAGAATTACTATATTTCTTTCTAGGCTTTCTGAGGACCTGTGAGCTTCTCACAACAACCAGGATGCTGGCTTTCCTCATGTTTGAATACTGTTTTCAGGAAATGATTTGTCTGTTTGAGAAAATAACTAAGAGATACAGTTTCAAACATGGTTGTTTTTCTCCCATGACTAAATTTTTTGTTTCCTGAAGGGAAGCAAGAATCTGTGATTCTGTAGCTGTGAGCAAATTTGGAGGAAGAGGAGAGAAAAAGCATTAGAATTTGGTTTAAATTGTCCATATCCCCCTTATTCCACTTTCTCTTTTGAATATTTCATATATTTTCAAGAAAGAACCACGTTTAGATCCACAGCTGCACAAGTGTTTTCCTTGTTTCTTGATAAATTAAAGATGGTTCATGGGAATTTTAAATGTCAGACCCTATAACAGGGAAATGAAATGCCTTAGTGCACAGAGCTTTCTTTTTAAGGCAAAGGTTGTAGCTTTTAAAATAGAAAAAGTTTAAAGAGTAAATCAAGTTGTTTTATCCATTTTAGCCACCCTGGCAGCTCCTGCTATGTTAAAATGATAAAATTTTCCCTTTGGGGACAAAGACATCTTGATGTTTTCCTTAGGTGTGGGGATGGCAATGAGAAATAATAACTGGGGGTGTTTTTTTTATATATATATTGAATGCATGTATCTGAATGGTACTGAATGGCACTAGAGAAGGGAGCACTATAGAAAAAAAAATCACTGTATATAAGAAATTGACCTCTATACTCACCAAAGGCACATTTTTAATCCATCCCGTATAACAGCCTCTGTTCCCGTTGGCTGTGAACTAGTTTATACCTTGCCTGATGCAGAGAAGTTTACTGGCTAAACAGACCCAGAGGGTTTGCTCCTTTTCCATCCCACTGTTAGTAACTGATCGCTAGTTTGTCAGTTATGAGCATCACAAAAGAGCAGGGTAGGACTATCAGCTGCAAGGAAAATGGTGCTTTTGATTGGTTGTGCAGACCAAAATATCCTGAGTGAGATTAATAAAAACATATGGGTTACAGATTCTACTTGTTAGATGGCTAGCATGGTTTCTGGCCCAGCTAATTTTCTGAGCTACTTGTAAGATGTGGGTTATCTCACCTGGCTTTGCTTTACAACTCCGCCAGCTATGAGACCCGAGCTTTACTTAGCACTTCCATGAAGCTCCAAAGGGGCCCCTGACTGAATCTTCAGCATCCATTCCATTTTCATTGGTTGTGGTGACTGGTGACTGGCTGCTTTCTGAGCCCTGGCAAGACACTCATCACTCACTTGCTGTCCTTACTGGTTTTATAGGAAGAAGACCCCCAAAATAAAAATAAAACCATTTTTTGAGAGATAGCATACATATGGTGAAGTGCATAATTTTTAAAGATATAGCTGAATGATTTTTTAAAACATGATATAGACATAGGACATTCATTTCTGACACCTGAGAAGGCTTCCTCATATCCTTTCCCACTCATAACTGCCAGGTAGAGGATAGTCACTACATCCACTTCTGTTCTATGGATCTGTTTGCCTGTTCTTAAATTTTGTATAAATGGGTATGTACTTTTATGTATCTCATTTCTTTCAACATTCTTGCTAATGAATTTTTGTGGAGATTTGTACTCTTTTATTTTGTTTATATAATTAGGAGTAGAATTGCAGGGTCGTGTGATTGTGGTATGTTTTGCCATAGTGGATATTGTCAAAGAGTTTTCCACGATACCTTTACCAGTTAACACTTTTACTACTAATAAGTTTCAGTTGTTCCATATTCTTCTTAATGATTGATATTGTCAGTTTTTCCTATTTTAGTTATTTTGGTGCAGTTTTGTGTATCTTATTGTAGGTTTAATTGGCATTTTCCTGAAGAGTAATAATAGTGAACACCTATTCATATGCTTTTAAGTCATCTGGGTTTCTCTTCTGCGAAGCACCATTCAATTTTTTTTTTCTATTTTTAAAAATTGGGTTGTCTTTTTATTTTTTTAAAAGATTTATTTATTTAGGCATACAAGAGGTGGGGTACAGGCCAGAGTCACAGGAGGTGAGAGCATTCACCAGAGACAGAGTGGGGAGCAGAACAGGCAGACTGACTGAAACACACTGCTGAGGGGAGCAGTGGGTGAGGCAGGAGAGGTTTGCTGCGCCATGTGGGTCTCCTCCCTGGCCGGGGATCGAACTCGCGCTGCTGTGCCGCTGATGCTTCACAGTGCGGTGCTCAACCCGCTGCGCCACCAGGGAGGCCTTGTTGTCTTTTTCTTACTGATTTGAAGCAGTTTAAAATTATATGTACATACTGGAATACAAGTACTTTATTTGATATATGTATTATGAATATTTTCTCCCAGTCCGTGTTTGGCCTTTTCACGCTCTTAAAATATTTTCTGATATATGGAATTTCTAAATTTTAATGAAGTCCAATTTATCAATCTTCTTTCATAGTTAATGCTTTGTGTTGAATTAGAATTCATTGCTTATGCAAGATTCATAAAGATTGTCACTATGTTTTGTTCTAGAAGATTTGTTTTACCTATATATATTTTTATCTATATTATTACCTATATGTTTTACTATATTATTATTTAATAATATAAACAATAATAGTAATAATAAAATTATTATTTTGATAGTCTGTGTGAGGTAAGAGTCATAGTTATTTTGATTTATTTACTTGTCCTTATCTCAGTATCATGCTCTTATTTATTGTAACTGTACTGCTATCTTTGATATCTGATACTTTCTTTTAACTTTGTTCTTCAGGATGCTTTGGCTGTTCCACACCCTTTATATAATATTATATGATTTTAAACCACTTTGTCTTAAGTAACCTTTAGGGTTGGTTTTGAATTTCCTAACTCAATGGCCTGCCCACGCACTTCCAACTTCAAAACCTAGGTGGCTTTTGGAGGAAGAAACCGGTAGTGCTCCTAGAAGCCCCTCCCTCTAAGGAGCAGCTCTCAGAAGTACCGCGAGACTTCAGTCCTTGTCTGTGCGCGCCTAGAACTCGGCAAGTGCAGGTGAGAAAGCTAGCTTAGCCTTTCAGGCATTAGGTTTACAATCCATTCTGTTAGAGGTAAAAGAAAAGGAATCAAGATGAAACCAAACCAAATCCTAAATATCTGAGGCAGAAATCAATGCTCCAGCTCCTCGGTCATCGAGGGGGTGCATGGATGGGATGAGAACAAAGGGTCCCGTGGGTGCTTTGATGGTGGGGCATCGTGGTCTACATTTGAGGAGGTGCGAACCTGTATTCCCGTAAATCATATACGGTGTGGTAAACAAAGGTTACCTCGATAAAGCTATTAAAAAAATAAAGGGAAGCGGATGTGTACTTTTCCGTAGTAAAGTCCCCCTGCCCTGGGGTCAAACCAAGGCTTCCACTTGGGTGGGTTCAGAATTAGCTAATGTCCAGTGTAGAAAAGACCCAACTCACTTAGGAAAGGGGCTTCTGTTCTCAGAAATTTTAATTTGTTTTGTCCTTGTTTCCACAGCTCAAGGGTATTATTTAAACCTGTCTATATCAACGGACGCGTTCACTTCCAGTTTGAAAGCACAAGTCCAGAAAACGTTTAGTAGGTGAAACCTTGACTCGTCCATCTTGGCCGTAGCACAGGTGAGTAGTTCATGAGTGTTGGGGCCAGTTGGGCGGGAGCGAAGATAAAATGAACACAACACACAGAGCCCATGATAGGGATCCCTCTGCCGTAGACATCACAGTCAACTTGGAATTTTCGCAAATGATATTAACATTTTCAGTTCTATTCCTGTTTAGAATGAAATGTCAGCTTTGGCCCAAGTAAGGCAAGTTTTGCTGGCATCCACATCTGAATTTGTACTCTCTGGCATGGTAGTTTAGGAGTCAGGGCTGGTTTTACACCTCTATTTATCATATAACCATGCACAAGCTACTTAATTTCTCTGAGCCTTACTCATAGAGTTATTGTGAGGATCAAATATACTAATATAAGAAAAGTGGGTTTCATAGTGCTTGAGTTGTAATAGGTCCTCCATATATGTGAACTTTTATTAGAAAACTTATTTATGGACATAACTTCTCATCTGATACATATTTCTTGAGACTGGATTACGTTTGGTCACATTGTGGGAAGTAGCATTTACATACAGCAAGGTACACAGATTGCTGGTATCACTTAATGACTTTTGACAAATGCATATTCCTATGCAGCCCCAAACTCTGTCTGAAACATGATCATTACCATGACCCCAGAAAGTTCTCATAGGCCTTTTCTCAGTCAGTTCCCATTCCTCTAGATGCAATTGTTATTTAAAATTTTCCACCATAGATTATTTTGTATTTTCTAGAATTGCTTATGATTTTAGTTATATAGTATGTATTCTTTTGGGTTTGACTTCTTTCACTAAGTGTAATGTTTTTTATATCTACCCATGCTGAACCTTATTAAGTAGTGACTTTCCTATTTAATATCACACTGTATGAATATACCACAGTCTGTTCTTTTGATTGACACCTGTATGTTTCCTACTTTCTGTGGCTATTGTGCATAGAGCTGCTATAACCATTCTGTTTTTCTATACTATTTCCAAAATGTATCATTTATATAATATTTTTTAACAGCCATTGTAAAATTATTTTTGTTAACTTTCATTTCTTGAATAAAATATTTTAGAGTGGCATTGCTGAGACATAGATAGGTGCTTCCTTAGTTATGCTTAGTTTTATGAGAACTTGCCAAACATTTTCAAAGAGAGCGTACCATTTTACACTCCCCCCAGCAGTAGGTAAGAATTCTGGTTGCTCTATATATTTGTCAACATTTGGTGTTGTCAGTCTTTAACTTTTAGCCAGTTTGGTGAGTGTATTGTAATGTTAATTTGCATTTCCCTGATGAATACTGATGTTGAAAATGTTTTCATTTTCAATAAGCCTTTCAAATTGAATATCCTTATTAGCTATTTTCTCCATTTGTAAAATGTCTGTTGAAACCTTTTATTCATTTTTACAGTGGGTTGTCTTTTATTATTGGTGGTAGAACGTCTATATATTTTGGTTACAAGTTCTTTGTCAAATATGTATTTGTGAAATTTTTTTCAAGTCTGTGGCTTGCTTGTTCATTTTATTAAGTGTGTGTTTGGTGAATTGGTTTATCTTCCTATACCCTTGCTATCTCATGAATGATTGAAAATTGATAATATTTACTGAATGAAAAAGCTAAAAGTTGTTCCTTCCTCCGCCCCTCCTTTCTTTATTCAGTCACACTGATTACCTATCATGTGGCATCCTCTCTTTTGTGATTTGGGCACAAAGCAGAAAACAACATAGGTTTCCTAATTTCATAGAAATTATATTTTAGTTTGTATGTATGTGAGGGTAAGGTGGGAGACAGAAAACAGATAAACAAGAATATATGATGATATTTAAGCTGAGACAAATGACAAGAAGCCATTTTTTGTTCTGGGTGAAAGGAATGCAGGCAGATGGATCAGCTAATAATAAGGCCCTTAAGCTAATTTGGAATTAAGTACAAACTATATAAAATATTTCTTTAAGGAAACTAAGATGTTAGGGGTTGGATGCTTTGGAAATAACCATAACTGGAATAACTTAATGCTAGGTCCTTACTCTTTCTGCAGTACTTAGCAGTTTCTTAATAAACTTTCTGCCGTCTGTGAACTTCCCAGCTCCTAGGTTCCAAGATGATTTGTGGATTAGCTTACACA
The DNA here is from genome assembly GCA_019455555.1 of Galemys pyrenaicus. NCBI lineage: Eukaryota > Metazoa > Chordata > Mammalia > Eulipotyphla > Talpidae > Galemys > Galemys pyrenaicus. The sequence goes on along the minus strand of JAGFMF010011865.1, from coordinate 4,943,794 downwards.
GCAGTCAGCAAACTTAAGGCTAGGTCAACAATTTTTTTCCCTCAAAGGTGACTAGGTGATCAAAAAAAAATCAAGGGTTGCATAAGTAACAAGTTGTTCTTATAAGTTAGCAAAATATGAAATGCTCTACCTCTCTGCTTTTTATGTTCCGACTGTATAATATAAACCTATAAATACAATATCAGCTTGGTAAATGGTGTATTGTTCATTTCTAAATTTTTAGATTTATAGTGAGATGGCAAAAATGATGTCAGAACGGGATAGTGGAAAATGGAGATACATAGAATAAAATAGTGAAGTTCATATGTGAATAAACAAAGGAATATTAACCAAGAGGAGACATAACAGAATCCTAGAGGGAGATAGGGAAGCTGAGGGGGGAAATAAGTGAAAGGGAAGCCACATGTTAAATAGGTTTTTGTGTGCGTGTGTGAGTGTGTTCCTGTTACTTTTGTGTGCCTTTGGATTGTGGGCATCACAGTACGTTATTGCTTCCTTTGAAAAATGTGATGGTACTTTCTAGTAATATTCAACACATACCTTTCTGCTCTGTTTCCACTGTGATTAGATGATTTATACTCTACATTAATGCCAAATTCCTGTCATGATTTATTTTCATTATTTCCTTCTACCAGACTGTTTTTTTCTCTAAATCAAAAAGCAGATTTCCTTTGAGCTAATAAAGTACTATGCCTCTAGTACCTATTTTCCCTTATTTCAGCTGGACAGTTGCCTTCAACCAAAATCATGCCTTCTAGTCATCACAGTTGTGACTTATCATTAGGGAAAATCCATGTCTATTGTCAGGATTTTGGACCCCCAAAATGTGTTTAAGCAGAGAGTGGGTCAGACCAGGCCCTGTAGACACTAGCAAGCTCCATGTGAAATCACAGCCCATTCGGCTAATGATTTTTCTGTACTCCAATAAAGGCCTAAGGAGTACAATTAGCTGTGGCTTGCTGGGCTCCACTGTGGTCAGAACTGCTGGGAATGGAGCAATAATCGATTTGGCAGTATCCTAAAGGAGTGAGATGGATGTCTGCTTCCTAGTACTTCCCACTAAGAAAAGCTTGACTGTGGCTGGAGAGAGGAAATCAGTCAAATTAGCAGGACTGGTAGCCAAATGTGTGTGTGTGTGTGTGTGTATGTATGTATGTGTGTATTTATCAGTCATGTACTGGAGATATATGCTTTTATAGGTGGAAAATTACTGACTAGACTATTGCAGACAAAACAAGGTGGGGAAGGGAGATAAGAAATCAGGGGAGAAAAGAGCACAAGGAACTATCACGAAGGTTCACGGGTGAACTGGTGGTGGGAATGTTACAGGGAGTACACTGATGTAAAATATATAAATAAAAACATAAATTTTTAAAAAATAAAAAGAAATCAATGAGAGGAATTTAGCAATTCATGTAAGACATGTATCAGCTTACCAAAACAGAAAGAATAATCTATTTAGACTAAAAGAGACAGTCTGACCTCTCCCCCAAAAAACTAATATAGACTCTGCAGTTTTGGGGACTCCAAGTCCCAATTCATCTCTCTTGTTAGTACAGTTTAAGGTTATAGAATTGCCAAGTGAAACCTTGGGGCATATATGGATATGAATGTCCTTGGTAAACAGATGAGAAAGGCTGAAAAAATGCAACTATAAAACAAATGAATAATATGAGCTATATCAAATTACTGAAAATCTGCAGCCTCAATAAACTAATTTTTAGGGGGTCATGGCTGGTAAACCAGACAAACATGATAGGTAGATTATATTGGGCCAATACCTAGATATTTAAATAAGAATATTGCCTTATGGATGTACACATTTACTCAGTAAGAGAATTTGCAGAGTGTACCAGACATGCAGATGAGAGTAGTTATGGCTGCGGCTTTAGGTAAAGTTGGAGGAACTGGATTGCATATATGGAATATTGGGAGTAGTAGGAAATGACCAAGAAACAAATTTATCACAGAAGTTGTTCATTTGAAAAAAGAAGATGGGAGTCTTTCATTTACCCTAAATTCTCCAGGATACAAACACAATTGACTATGTGAAAGAATGGATTATTAGGAACATAGAATTTTGCAGCATCAAATATAAATTGTGCCAAGGTAGAAAGCTAACAGAGATAATGAAATGAAAGACTGAGTGAATGTATCGACCTCAATAGACATGTTCAAGAAAGATGGACAATCTATCTGTGCTCACTTTGTTCTCAAAATGTCTAAGAAGAAAGACCATGAGAAGTGTAAAGGACAGTGAGTATGAGGAAAAGATCCTCATAAGGTCATCAAAAAAGGAAGAACAATAGCTGGGGATACCTTTTCAACCTGTAGGATGGATAAAGACTGAAGGATACTAATCTTTATATTTCTTTTTTCTATTATTAGATCTGCTTTGCTGTTTTCTCTTGGCTGTGACAATCTGATGGTCATTATCATAACAGTTCACTACAAGTACTAACAACATTTTCATATATAAACTTTGTGGGAGGTTCAGCAGTATCAAAAAGTGCTGTGGGACCACTGTCATCATTCTGTATTTGACCACCATCATAATCATATCAGTAGCCTAATTTCTCGACCAAACGAACCACAGAACTATTGCCAACTTCACAAGCTCCATTGTCATCAAGAACCCATTTGCGGCAACTATTAGAAATACCTGAGGAGAGCAACGAGAGATGGAGTCTGTGTCAGTCCCTGTACTCGTTAGTGGACTTGTTGATTGTATAGCTCAGTTAATAAAAATAGCTGAAGAGCTTTTACAGCTGATTTCACAAGAACGCGTTCCTTTTGTAGAGCAGAATGATAGAGCAGAGCAGATAGAAGCAGGTCCTCCTGAAGAAGCTTCATTACCAGACCTTGCTGATTTCTTAGACTTAGAATCAATACTTACACCAAGAGAAGATGAAGATCTAATATTTGATCTAGATGAAGCTATGTTAGACATAGAAGAATTATATGAAGATGTACTCTCCGGTATGAACAATGAGTTAAGAAGTGGATAAGACCTAATCTGCCCTCACCAGCATGTGAGAATTGATCATTTCACTGCTTTAAACATGTTGTGATTTTTCTGCATATTAGCAATGTGAGTTATCTCCTAGTTCTGCATATTTTCATGACTAACACCACATAGAAGTAGTAGTATTTGATATGCTTCCAGCACAGCTTGTTCTTTTCTTTTGACTTCTTTAAAAAATTCTAACTTGGTCATGGGGCTCTTCCTTTACGTACACTTTTCCTACTATGATTCCTCTGCAAACAGTTACAAAGAAAAATTCTACACCTAACTACGGAGTGAAGACTTAGTGAACTCTATGACGTCTTGGGACCCAATTTCACTGTTCTACAATGAGTGGAAACCAAAAGGGGATTATTCTCCAAGATAGTGTATTCCCCCAATTTTCATAGATTTGTGTTATCCCACTTCTTTTTCAAAAAAGATTTAGATTAGTACCTGTTTTTGCTAGCCAAACGGAATCAGAAGTATATTTTTGCTTTTATGATAAAGGGCAAAAAGCAAAAGTAGCAAAAAGCATTTAGCATTTGTTTTGCAGCAGCTATTCTAAAAGCAACGCATACCCTAGCAGCAGGAGTGGTGCCACCAAACTCCTCCTCTGGGAACTATTTTATACAGGCTGTATATATTTCTTACGTTTCTTTTTTTTTTTAATTTGAGGTAATAGTTAATTGGCCATAGGTTCAAGTGTACAGTTTCTCACCATAGCTCACAACCAGATGTCTGGTTACCTTCCACCAACAACCAGTGGTCTCCTTCTACCTGCTCCATTCCTCCAATCTTCCTCTGGTAATCATCACTCTTTTATAAAGAGAGATGAAAACCTGCCATTTGAAACAACATACAGACTGTGTATTTATATCACTCCTGCTTTTACTAAATGTTTCTGTTATTGTAGGTAGTGTGTGTTATTTGGTAGGTTATTTTTTGGGGTCTGGGAACACTTGAACTTTTTTCTGTGTAAATTGTAATTGCTTCTTTGCTTTATGCCATTTTGATTTATGAAAGATTTCCTAGGAAAAGTCTACTTTTAGATTGTCTGGGAAATCTGTATAAGTGAATATGTTCACATTAACAGGACAATATTGACATGCTTTTCCTTGAGAAGATATAATGTTTTATGAGAGATAGAATGACTTTATGAGAGAATGTGTCAACCACAGACTGTTATAGCTGAATAGGGCAAATACTCCTGAAAAGGCAACATCTACTAGATAAGAAAACTACAAACAGGTTTTCAGATAACTTTTGCCAGAGAAAAAGCTTTGAGAAGCTGAGGTTCCAGTGCAGCGCTGTTCACACACAAGCTGACGTACGGTGCAACTACTCTATAATATTCCCTAAGTGGAAATGACAAATTATACTAAATAACATCAAAAGAAAAGTACTAGTATTGGAAGGGCTGGACAAAGCCTGACTAGGACTAGTCACCAATGGAAATTTAAGCACTTAAGGCCTATAGGCATAGAGATGATTGTCCACAAGTAGTTCATAAGGTATTTGTTCTTGTTTGTAGCTAAGTTATGGAGAATAATTGATAGTCTTATTATAATGAACCTGTTGTAACCTTGACAGAAATCTTAACTATAGAGATGTGGGAAAAATAGTGCATTTAAGCAAAATGTAGACTGGTTTTTAGCACTAAAATGTTTACAGATACAAGAAGGGGAAAATGTAGTAACTGAGGATCCCCATACCCAAACAGACAGAGACCAAGGAAATGTGTCAAAAATTCACTAACTAATTCTATGTCATATAGTATCCTCATTTCCATTTTGAAAAATAGCTACCCTTCAGTCATGCCCATGGAAACTGTAGTCTTCCTAGAAAAAGGCTTTTGTTCGTAAGACATGAACAGCAACTAGGCAAAGACCTAAAAGTGTACCATTGGACAAAGTAGTATCTACTAATTGTAAAGAAATGACATGCAGAAGTCAATCTAAGATTGGCAGAAATCAAACTACACCAATTCTTGTACAACAGACACCCCTCATCTGTGGTTTCAGCATCCTGTGGTCTGTATCCACACATATATGACAGAGAGAGAGAGCGCGCACATGAGTACACATTCACATAATTTTTAATGATAAAAGTTATAGTCATTCTACTTTATTATTATTATTATTAATGTGCCTATCTTATAAATCAGACTATCATGGGTATGTGTAGGGAAAATACCGTATATATAGGGTTCAGGACTGTCTGGTTTCAGGTGTCCACTGAGGGTCTTGGAATGTGTCCCCCATGGATAAGGGGGCAACTAACTGTAGAGTCCTAAAGCATGTTATTGTCAAAGGAATTAAAAAGACAGTTAATAAAGATGACTTCTGAGCTAACCAATGTGACAGATACTACATCTAATACTAAATGAGGTCTTATGCACAGATAATTAGATACCTTTAAAGGTAAAGGGGGGGATCATAGACTATATAACTGGGTCTTATTTGGAGTAGTATAGGAGTCAGTTTTGCCACTGACTTTCAGGAAAAGTTTGTTTAGCAAAGTTAAGAAAGACTGCTGGATTGAGAAAAACTACTGTTGACTCTTGAAAATTAGAATTTAGGAGCTTACTCAAACATGTTAGTATGAGAAAGTTCCACAGTGCTTAAACATGATCAGGCAACATATAATTCCATTACAAATTCTACTCGGTGAATAATTTAGTTGTAAATAAGCAGGCCTGAAGTTCCTCAGATATGATAGATACTGAATGGTAGCTATTCCTCTAAGTGGAATTCTGGAATGTGAACTTTATAACAATTCCAAAATAGATAAGTATGAGCTTGTTAAAACTTATACTAATGAGAGTACACAAAGTACACAAATAACCATTCTAATTCAAGCAGGTCATTAAAATGCAGCAAGTGAAATCTGAGACTACTCCAGACAGACCTTGAAACAAGATAAGACTCAAACCAGCCTACAGAATGACCAGTGGTCAGCATAGCTCTTAGGTTGACCTCATAGGTCACCTGGAAAGATTGTACCCATAATGGCACCCCAGGATTAGATAAAACATACCGCAATGTTTACTTTGATTGTATAATTATATTTGTTTAAGAATTGTTAAGATGTAACCCTGCTCCAGGTAGTTCCATTAAGTATGTATACTCTAGGAAATAATTAGAAGTAGCATTAATAATGATAAGAAATAAGTGTAGGAAGTAAGAAAATATATAGGAACATAAACTAGTAGGGAAGGTGTTTTTAGGATAAGTAGAAATATAATTAGTTGTCAAGAGTAATATAGCTACTTTTAGTATAGAGTTAGTTCCTAGGAAGTTTATGATCTAAGCCATTTTTTGTCTTCTGTAAATTAGCCAGCTCTAGGTTTTTATTAGAGATTTTGTAAAAATTGTTGAGATTTTGTTGATAATGTAGAAATAACTGGTTGGAATTGACACAAGGCATGTACTTAAATGCCTAATTAGACAGATATAGCAGTTAACTTGGCAGTCTACTGATTGGATACTTTTGATTAGAGTCCTGCATCCCTCTTCCAGGAGAGAGAAGAGAGTGGATAATTCTTTATCCAAACTAGTCCTTTGGTGGATTTTCTTGAGACCAACACCAAAGCCAAGCTAATTTGGTATGCCATGGAGTGATAGAGTAGGAGACAGGCTCATCATTCTGAGTCAGACTTGAATGTTGAAAACCAAGGTAGATGGGCTGGGAGATTGCAGTGAATGAGGAAGTACAAGTTTGCATCCCTGTAAGCTTTGGTAAAGTGTGTGGGAAGTTGTGACAATATAGTTGTATTCTTATGTGATGATTTCTGCCAGTTATTCATTGACTAGAACTCTTTGCTATTTTATTGTTATCCATGCCATTTTATTGTTATATGTTTTAAGTTTATAACTAATAAAAATTTATTTGAAAAATCCAAGAACTTGTGGTTTTTAAATTACCTGGTGGTGAATTTGGAGGCTACTAAACCAGCAGGAAAGAAGCCCACTCAACAGCAGGTAGCATACATTCAGAGAGCATATTATACCAGGAGTCTGGACTTCTACTCATGGATTTGTCCCATAATCCTGAATTTATCTCTGACATACAGCCTTTATTGCTTATAAAATGGGAGTTGTAATAATTTTTCTGTCAACCTTCAGTGGGAATAAGGAACAAATAAAGCGATACAGTTTTCAAAGCTTTTGGTATATATGTCTGGCAATGGGACAGACTATATGAAATCAAAACTTTTAAGGAATATCTGAAAGATGTATCTATGACAATACCTGAAAGTCTATGTGACAAGGACATGTAAAGATTTTAGAACAGTTTTATGACTGTTTTCTAAGAGATCAGAGTGCCATGTCAAAGTTATAATTGAGAATCAGCTATTGTTTCATTCTTCTGAGCTTGTTTTTTATTTTTTTTAAATGACAAGTACAAGGATATATTGTAATACCATGGCAAAGGTTCCTTTCACTATTGCTTTTTTAAATTTTTATTTTTTAATATAAATTTTTAAAATTTACATATATTTGACATCATTTGTAATCCCCATGTATTCCCCATCACCATCTCACCAGTGCACCATCACCTCAGTCCCCCGTGCTCCCGTCTGC